>PVNU02001172.1:0-268083 GCA_003013855.2 Liriodendron chinense | reverse complement strand
GTAGGTACTTCGACTCCTCGAGCACAGGCCGCCAACGCAGCTCTCGACTAGATAAGCACCATCTCCCTTCGACAGAAATCCTGTCCGGAACAAGTCCAGTCACATCAGCTGTGTCTGAGGTAAAGGCAACAAAAAAACTGCTCCTGTTGCAAACGTTCGGTAAGGCCTATCGTATAAAGAACCTGCTTAGGGCGGAACGCGTTAAAGACATGAAGGAGAAGCTACTAGTACATGGAAAGGCATAACTTTCTCGCGAAAAAAACCGCCTAGCCAAACTATAAACCTAGCTGCAAATCGGCCCCCTGGTAGTGAAGGCCCGTCTAAGACCCGTAGAGAAGTACCCTGGTGCGTTTTTGCAGGTGTACGAAGAAGTTTTTCCACTAATTCGAGAGAGCTTGGAACAGGAGGTTTGTACTAGGCTAGAACTATTAAGACCACCCCAGTTATAGGCTGTTCCCTTACAGCCAGTTGAGAAGCCGCCCGCTGGGCGCGAGGAAGAGAAGGAGGGAACCCAGCTCCCTCCAGCGTACTCTTTGCCAACTATAGCACGAAAATAAAAAAGGAGCGTCCCTTTCAAGCATCGTTGCTGCCCGAAGGACGACTAGAGGGGACTGGTGCGACTAAGGAAGCAGACAAAGCTTAAAGTAACGCTCCACTATCTACCTTTGCCGGCGAAACTCTCGAGCGTCCTATCCCGCTAGCTACTACCGCAACATCCGTCTCCCCCATAAATGCTATTCCTTCAGTTGGTATTAATAAAAGACCAAACCAAGAAGGGGCCACCATTGACCATCTCAATAAAAGGGAAGCCCGTACTACGACAGGGGACACTTGGGCCAGTTGCTTCAGAACTGGCCAGAGTCAGCCCTAGCTAGCTAGAAGTAAAAATGTTTGCGGCTTCGCATCTCCTGTAGTCGGCTTGACGAGCACAACTGGTAGTAGGACACCTCAGAAAATAACCGCTGGTGGTAGCGTTGCTGTTCCCTCAGCAGTACACCTACATGCTGGAGAGCTCGCACTAGAAGCCATTTTCAATAACAAACACTCCAATGGAAACGCTGAAAACGTCCAGCCAACCACTACAATTGTCTTCTAGAGCCATTCCTACAAGAAGGAACAGCATGTATCAAAAACGCCCTCAAAGGCCATAGAGGTCACCAGCCGGGGGGCTTCTAGTACACCTAAAGAAGGTATCCCAACAACGAAACAAGCAGCAAGTCCAGCAACCGAGCTGGAAGTAGAGAAGCAGGTAGGCTCGCGACCCGCTACATCGGAAAATTTTTAGGAACGACTTAATCCCGAAGATAGACAGCGAAATTCAGTTTCGTTAGGTGCCACAACACTGGCACCAGAAACACCATGTTTGTCATGGAACTAAAGCTGGAAGATAATCCCAGCCAGAAATAAAAACGTCCAGCAAGTTTCAACATGGATGAAAAGAGACGATTCATGTGGACAAGCTACCAAAATAACTCGCCACATAAGAAAAGCTTGGCTACGCGTCCAAAGTAGGGTACCCATCCAGGCAAGGCTCGACCACTGGAGGCAAGGCTGAAAGCAAGGCTGGACACAAAAAAGCTCGACGACGATAGGAAACGATCCTTATTCCTGGTCGTCGGTCGGTGAGCGTTGACTGGTTCTTCAGCGTTGATGTGTTTAGCTGCTCGATCTAGGAATTCGGCCACAGACTGGGGTGGCTCTTCCCCAACAAACCAAAGAAACCTTCGGTCTCGCAGCCCTCCAATCATGGTGTGTAACAGCACATCTTGGGAGAGGTTTTCAACTTGTACTGCCTCAGAATTAAAGCGTGCGAGATAATCTTTCAGGGACTCATCTTCTTTTTGCCTGATTGCTGCGAGGTGCGTCGAATGCTTCCTCGGGTCGGTGCTCCCGATGAACTGAGTTGCGAAAGCTCGGCTCAGTTGAGAGAACGAGCTGATAGTTCTGGGTTTAAGGTTGCGAAACCAAGTCCATGCCGAGCTCGTCAAGGACAAAGGAAAAGCCTTACACATAATGTGCCCGTTGGCCCCGAGGAGATCCATGCGGACTTTGAAGTTTTCTAAGTGTTCCGCTGGATCTCTTATCCCAGAGTACTGCTTCAACTGAGGAACCTTAAACCCTTTGGGGAGGGGCTCTTCACTAATCTCGTCGGTGAACGGCGACTCAGATGAATCGACCAGTGCATCCACAGCGATTGGAGCTCGGGCCCGCTGTGCTCTCTGAATATCGCCCATTTGTTCCCGCAGTTCTCTTAGCTCGGCCTCTAGTGGGCTTAGGTTGTCGTCAACCCGGTTGCTGGCTCCAAGATCAGCTCGTTCATGTGCGAGACGAGCTGTTCTTCGTTCCTCAAGCCTATGTCGTTGATCGGTGGCAGGCAAGCCTGTCGTTGGCTGAGATCTGGTCTCGGTTGCTCGGCTGGCGACCTCGTTTTCTTCTATCAGAGTGGGGTGTTGAGAACGCTGCGAAGGCCGAGTTTGGTGAGAGTGCTGGGTTTGTTGAGGCTGAGAATGGGTATGCCGAGGTCCCTCACGGTCTCTACCATTCAACATGGTTGGATGGGCTAGACCAGTTAGCAGGGCTTTAATTTCGTCCAGCCTCTGATCCACGTAGCCCAGTCGTTCGTCGACTCCACCCAGTTTTTGGTTGACCCCTCCTACTTGCTCTTTGAGAAGGGACAACCTGACTCCTCGGTTGCGAGGTCTCTGTTGTCCCCCCTGCTGAGCGAAAAGAGGAGAGTTCCCACCGAGCTGGATAGCGGGGGCGTCGGGGAATGATCTTTCATTCTCAGAGATTTGATCGTCTGAAAGTCCATAGATCGCGGGTGCTTTCCCTTTATACTTTCTCTTCCCGGCTATTGCGAAAGGGAGAGAAGATGAGGTCGTCTTAGACAATGGGGTGAGAACACGGACTTCCTAGTTAAAGGAAGGAGGCGTTTCCCACAGACGGCGCCAATCTGTTGTTACCAAAAAATGGTCAACAGACAAAAATGTAGATTTATGATCTGGATCGTTGAGTGAAGTCGGACTTCTGATGAAAGAAGGCTGAGATGATGGAATCCTTAGATCCTAGAAAAGAACACAGAGGATAAGGGGGGTGGCTGGGGTTCAGCCAATAACCATCCGATGCCTAAGTCAGCACTTTTCTGGATAAATCAATATCTTAGTGTCGATCAATATGAGTTTTCATACCTTAATTATGGAGAGAATATCCTTATTTATAGACTTAGGTTGCGAAACTGCTTGCCTTTTGGAGAGTCGTAATTTCAGCGGACTGTTAGCTGGGTTTCCAAGATCTTCAGATCTGCCCATAACAGACGAAGATCCTTATTTCTGAAAGCTAGGGATGTCGATCTCTCCTCCTGATATCTCGGAGTAATCTTAAGCTTGCGGATTTACAATTCAGCTCGCTTAGAACGATCTTCATCACATAAGGCCGAGCCGACCAGTTTCCATCGGGTCAATACGACCTGACTCGTATCCGGGATCTGAATTGGGTCGGCTCGTCTTTCCCGGGTCGGCACGATCTGTTGTCTTTCAGGTCGGCTCTTTATCCATAACAATATATAGAGAGAGAGAGCATCAGCTTGTTCCCATCTGTACGCAGGGAGGAAGAGCAGTTTCAAGGAGACGCCATTAACAGTGCCCTTAGCTTCCGAACCCAACGTATCTGGTGCATCACCCCATACTGAAAACACCCTTCTTTTCCCTATCTGCCCGCAGATAGAGATTGAAAGCAAGCATGTGATAAAAACTCCGACAGGGTTAATGGAGTATCCATACCCTGTCATGCATGGTCTACCGTCCGGGCCTTTGCATGGCCATATCAGACGGGTAGGATCCATCTGCATGCTGGAATACCAACTCCATCGTCACTTTCTGCAGTGGTCGTAGGAAAATCATCGACGAGACGGCCGCAAGCAGTTGGTGACGACGCGCGCGCACAATTTGTTCCCTGTCGCTTACGACGAACTTCCCATCTCATGTCAGGTAATCGAATTGTCTACTTCTTCACTATAACAGATGCGGATTGCGTAGTGAGCAAACTCCGTGGGGGCCACTGTGGTGTATGTGTCCCATCCGCACCGTCCATCCATTTTTCCAGATCATTTAGGGATGAACGGCATGGATAAGGCATGCACATCATGGTGGGCCCCACAGTATACTAATATGCATATGCAGTCGGCCTCCTACTATGTTTAAGAGAATCCACTAATTGTGGGTGAGGGGGGGTTGCCTTTGCATGGCCAGAGCAATGACCTCACCATGATGTATGTGTCGTATCCACGCCGTCCATCTATTTGGCGTCGTTTTAGCGCATGACACCAAAAAATGAGGTAGATCTGAAGCTCAAGTGGACCTCAATAAGTTTTTAATGGTTGGCGTTCAATCCCCATTACTTTCTGTGCTGAGTCCACTTGAGCTTTTGATTTGCCTCATTTTTTTGTGTCATCACCTAAAATGATCTCACCAAATGGATGGACTGTGTGGATACAACACATATATCATGGTGGGTCATTGCTACCTCCGGTGTAGGTAGCATAGATAACTCGCGGGTGTAGCAAAAAATTTCTCGTTATTTCGGCCGTAGTGAGTACATGCATGTAATTACGAGTGCATGCATGAGATGGCCGATCATCTGCTTCAGATCATCAGTACTGTGATACATTTGCAGATATGAATCTCGTGGTAGGAAAATTATTTTATTATTTATTTATTATATCTACTTCACCGAGGGGTTGTTTGGACGCCCTTAAATGGATTAAGGCCCATTTGAAATGGGGGTATTTACATGTATTTTCTATCACATCATCAATAAATAAATACACCATCATGTTTGAAAGTGAAGAATACTCGTTTAATTTTATCGCATAGCACGATGTTTGACAAAAACAAGTACAGGGACAAATCGCAATGTCTTCCCAACTCAAATGAGATATTTGGCTTAAGCTTCAACCAAATGGATGTTTCAACAATGACATTCTAATATGAATGGTACAAATTATATCAATATCTAACGGCAAGGTGGGGGTGTCCACTTGCTTTCTCATTTAGTTGCTTGCAACCTCTCCCAAAGAGGAACATTTGTAGTCACCCCACCTAAGTTGAGAACTACTCCTTGGACCATTGACCCTGCTTCAATAACATTGTCCAAAAAACACTGATAATTATCAGAAAGTTGATCAATCTAAAAGGCATGACTCTCCACCCATAATGTGAACAATCACCATACTCAATTGAAAGAACTCCAACCTTGGAGATTAGAGTTGAAAATGATCATCCATATCTCCTGAAAAGCCATCCATTTATACATCACCCTAATGAAACCACACTTGGACACCTTAAGGATCATTGAAAATTAGTAAATGGTAGAATAGGACCTGGAAGCCCTTGAAGGCATCCAACGGTCCTAATCAGATGATCTTAAACCATTAGACTTTGATTTAGCTAGGATACAAGCCCTTAAAGGATAACAGACTCCCATAACACAACAAGGAGCAAATGAGAGAGAGAATTAGGTCATCAGCTTATCGCATACTGACAGACACCAAACATACTTTTTACTTAACCAAGATCTAGCTCCCTTTCCGCAGACGCTAGAATGACGAAAAAATGATAAGAGTCACATTATCAGCCCACCACAAGCCAACGATCTAATTCTATAAATTTGAACCTACAACAGCCATCCAAGGGAGGATAAGGTTAGAGAGGGGAGAGGTTAGAGGGATGGTTGAATGGTGAGAGAGAGGAGAAAAAAGAGCCAAAGTGTTAGGGTGGGTCCTCCTCTCTAAGGACTTTGGAGATTCTTGATTGACATTGAAGTTCTCTCTAACATTAGAAGCCAGTCCTCTGCGACAAAACATTTACAATAAGAAGAGACAAGTCAAATCAAAGTAGGGTTAGAATCGAGGATGTTTGATCATCCCTTCTGGAAAAAAAAAAAAGGTTTTTTATTTTCCCTTATCTTTCTTATCACATCTTGGTCCAAACTTAGATTGCATTCAAACTCCACACATTCCTAACCTACTCTCACCATAGATTCATGAATTAATTCTTTTCTTATACGGCTTTCCTTTATCACATGTGCATGCCCGGGTCTTAACCTATGAAGCAAGGATATAGTTTCGCATTTCACTTTTACTCACGAAGCCATACTATTAATTTTTATATTGTGTGCCTATCGAAGGTTGTTTGACCCTGTGATGTCAGGTGGGGATCCTTTTCATTTTTCCTGCACAATTCCCTTGAGGGACAATGCAAAGCATGGCTAATTTCGTAATGCCGTAACATAATCGAAATTCTCTCACAAGTTATGAACCCTATGGAGTAGAGACCGCACTCTGTGCGAACAGAAGGGTGCCATCTCTTATTTTTTTGTCACCGAGATTCTTATTTAAAACTTATGGTCGCAGACCAACCGCAGGAGTCACTTAAATTAAAGAATTTTACGATTCCTAGACCCTTCAGCAATTCTATAATTTCTAGTCGGCTGTAAATTTGATAACTTAATTGGCTAGCGGTGACTCCAAATTTTGAAATGTACTCCTTTCCTACTCTTTTTAAGGAATTGCATAACTAAGGAAAAGAGATGGCAACTATATCAAACCACACCATCCTGCTTTCGAAGGTGACCTATGTGCGAGCGTCCTCCCCCTCCTAATCAAGTAATGCGAGGGGGGATCAAGCCCATGAGCAACATTCATGGACTCCATACAAATGAAACTTACCATGTATGCTTTTTTTGTGTTGTTTTGATTTTCTAAGTGTATATTAATGTTTTTTTTAACAATCATTGAAGTTTCATAAAAAAAAAAAAATTGACCAATCTCCTTAGTGTTTCACAACAATATTGATACATTACGTGGTAAAAATCAATACATCTCATGCAATAACTGATATGTATCCATATTTGAAGGGTGTGATACATTACGTGTGGTAACAATACAGAAAACATTAGACAGTGTTACCACCGGATCCCCTCCGCTTGGACATGGAATGCCTGCCATCGATCGGAAGCTAGGTAGGGCCACCATGATGTTTGTGAGGAATCCATCCCACCCATCGGTTTTGCCGGCTCCTGTTAGGGCACGTGCTCCACAGATCTAGAACTCAGGTGAGCCACAAAACAAAAGAAAAAAAAAGGTGGGGAGGAAAAATGGCTACCATTGAAACCTTTTAAGGGTCCACCATGATGTTTATATGCTGTTTATATGCTATCCAAACCGTCTGTATAAGATCATTCCCATTGGGAGGAACTAAAAAATATAAAATTAGCTTAATCCAAAACTTCTGTGACCCCACAAATGTTTCAGCGTTGAGCATCCAATCCCTCCACATGGTGCCTGTGCTGAGTGGATTGATTGGACAACGGGCCCCCTTGAGTACCCACTTCACCCAGCAACTTTCAAACCGAAGTGGATTCAATCGTGGCCCCGCTGTGCTCGAGCTGGGCTATTTTGGTCCCTCAAAGTGGCACTATTTCAATGTGGCCACATCTCTGATAGCTGTTTGGTTGTTTAACGTCCAATTCAATTCTACCACCTGTCTCGAGCATGTAACAAAGGTAGTACCCATCCGAATTCCCGCGGAAGTGGATTGATGTGGCATTGTGGCACGTCATGTCCCAAGCTCTTCAGAGCCTACCATGATGCATGTGTTTTATCCTCACCATTCATTCACTCTGCCAGCTCATATTAGGAGATGCATATATATCCAAAGATCAAGTGGACCACACCGTATAAAACAGTGGGGATTGAATGCCCACCGTTGAAAATGTCCTGAGATACCATCATGTTTTATTTTCCGTCCAACCTGTTCATAAGGTCACACAGACTTCGACAAAGGAAAAACATAAATATAAGCTTGATACAAAACTTTTGTGCCCAGAAAGTTTTCAATGGTGGGCGTTCAATCCTACTGTTTTCTGTAGTGTGGTCCACTTGATCTTTGGATCTACATCATTTTTGGGTTTATGCTCTAAAACGAGATGACAAAATTGATAGACAGCATGTATAAAACATATATATTCCACAACCATAGCTTAATTAAATTGGGAAGCTGGATTTTAGATCCACCGGCCGTTTAATGTGGGACTTGGAATCAGCAGTGACCCTGCGATTACCTAACTCATTACTGAAAGGTGCTTTGTGGGCCATCATGATGTATGTGTTTTATTCCTGCCGTCCATCTATTTTCCAAGCTCATTTAGGACATGAACCAAGAAATGAGACAGATCCAAATCTCAGGTGGACTATACCACAACAAATAATGGTGATTAAATACCCACCCTGAAAAACTTTCTAATGTCCACTGTAATGTTTATTTGCCATCCAACTTGTGATAAGGTCAGAAAGACCCCTAAAAAGGAAAACACAAATATTGATGGTGGGTCTCAAATCACCATTGTTTCCTGTTGTGTGGTCCTGAGATTTTGATGTGCCTTAAATTTGTCTTCGTGCTCAAATTAAGTTAGCAAAATGGATGCATGGCGTGAATAAATCATATGCATTAAAAAAAAAATGCATTTGAGACGAGGTTATCTTCACCCAGTCTAACACTGTCCCAAAGGTGTGGGTATGTGTACTAATAATAGGATGTGTCATGTGCGAACTAACAAAATAGACAAAAAAGAAAAAAAAGAAAGAAAGAAACACCTACCCTTGCTGTTAGTCACACCATAATGTGAGCCAACCCCTCAAGTAATCGGTACCAACGCAAATATCAGCTTGATCCAAAACTTCTGCAGCACCTTAAGAAATTTTCAACGGTAAGCATTTAATCCCCATTTCGTGATCCACATGATCATTGCATATAACTATTTTTTGGTCCCATGACCTAAAATTCCATGGAAAAATGCATGGACGGTGTGGATACAATCCATGCATCACGGTGGCCCTCAGAGCCCTAGCCTGGGGAAGTACCCAATCCGCGCCCATATTTCGGCTACTCGTCTCAAGAACCGTCTCGTCACCATAAGTAGCCGCACACCTGCCGAATATTTGTGGAGCCAAAGAAGTCTAGAATCAGGCTAATATTTATTTTTTCCAGTTCATCCAAGTAGGAAAGAACGTTATGAACGGTATGGATGTCATATAAACATCACGGTGGACTCAGGTAGGTTTCAACGGAAAGAATTTCCCAACCCAACTTTTCCTCTAAGTGCGGCCTACTTGAGTATTGGATCCGATTCATTTTTGTTTTCATATACTAAAATAATCTCCCAAAAAGGATGGACGGGGTGGATTTCTCACAAACATCACGGTGGGCCCTACCTAGGCTCCCAGCGCAGGAAATCCTCGTCCTGCCGAATACGGGGGAGATGAACGCCCGTTTCTCGAGCTATGAGTTATGACAGTGGAAAATGTGCCGTAGCTGCATGCGTAGAGAAGAACATGCAGCCGAACTTGGTGAGGGTTTATATAGAGCATCAGCTTCCCTCTTATCTCTACGGAGGGAGGAAGAGCAGTTTCCAGGAGACGCCATTAACAGTGGTCTTAGCTTCCGAATCCACCGTATCTGGTGCGTCACCCATACTGAAAACAGCCTTGATTTTTTTTTCTTTTGCGAATTTTACAAAATAGTAGCTTATTAATATGATACTTACATCCTAGTACCTTTTTAAATTAAATTTACATTAAGTTACCTCATTAATGAAGTTATTGTCCAAGGGGTACCTTCCGTTAGTTCTCTCTAACTTCAGTTGTCTAAAATGATTAAAAGATCCACCGATTAATGAGGTTATTTAAGAAGAAAAATGAATACATAAAAGTAAAAGCATTGATTAGGTGTTATTATTAAAAAAAAAATCCTCAAAAAAGGAAAAAATCAACAATTTTCTCCTATGCAGATTACATAGTTGGGACGTGGCTACTAGTCAATGCTTTATGGGCCCACCATAATTGATGTGTTTTATCCACACCGTCCATCCATTTTTCTAGATCATTTTAGGGCATGATCCAGAAAATGAGGCAGATCCAAATCTCAGGTCGACCACACCATGAGAAACAGTGGTGATTAAACACCCACCATAAAACATTCCTAGGACCAACCGTAATGCCCACCCCAATGTTGATTTTCCGTCCAACCTATTGATTAGGTCACACAGACCTGGATGAAGGGAAAACCCATATCAGCTTCATCCAAAACTTTCATGGCCCTGAGAAGTTTTTAGTGGTGAGTGTTCAATCACCACTGTTTCTTACGGTGTGGTCCACCTGAGATTTGGATCAGCCTCATTATTGGGCTCATGTCATAAGATGATCGGGCAAAATGGATGGAACCATGTGGATAAAACATACACATCATGGTGGGGCTCATATAGAACCGTATGCAATCCCTGTCCAGTTGCCGCGGGTTAAAGGATCTTCGATTGGATTAGCTGCGGGCTCACCTAACACGATGGGCTCTGAGTGTGGAGCCCACCTTGATTTATGTATTGTATATCCGGACCATCCATCCATTTTCTAGCTTCTTTTAGAGCATGAACTCAAAAATTAACAAGGTCCAAATCTCAAGTGTACTATACCATAGGAAACGGTGATGATTGAATGCCCACCATTAAAAACCCCCTAGGGCCCATCGTAATGCCCACTATGATGTTTATTTGTCATCCAAACCTAGGCTACATTAAGTTTTTAATGGTGGGTGTTCAATCAAAATTGTTTCCTCTAGTATGCTCCACCTGAGATTTAGATCTCCTTCATTTTTGGGCTCATGCTGTAAATTTATCTGGTAAAATGGATGGACGGCGTGGATTGAACACATACATCATGATGGGCCAACAGAACGAGGACCGGTAGCGACTCGCTAGTGGCATGGTCCACAGGCAATCCACGTCCGGTTTGTCTTTCCCCTTGTTATGTATTGTCAGTAGAGGTGGCAATGGGTCGGGTCGGGTCATTTCCACCTCAACCCTAACCCAACCCAAATTGAATTTGGGTTGGATATTTTCCCAACCCTTACCTAACCCAAATTAAACCGGGTCAGGTCGACCCGCATTTTAATGATCAACTAACTAATTTATAGATTAAACTGAAATCATATCTTATTTCAAGCTCCAATTTGAATCAAAATACTAAGAATTTCTAAGAAAGACTCACCTAATAGAGGAATTTTACTAAATTAATTCACAACTAGACTCAAATCTTCAGCTACCAATGAATGCTTAATATTGCTCATGAATTTGATATGAATAGTCATGGATTAGACTTCACCTCAAATTGGACTCAGTGAGTTTTGTTGAGTTAACTCAGCACAAGTTATAGTTAGTTTCAACTCGATTGAACTTCGAGAGCAAGGATACATGATCATGATCAATCCTAAATAGCTGAACTAAATCAGACATTTCTCGAATAATGAATAACTTCTATCAACTAATATAAACTAGGCATAGAATGAGTTCGACTCGGTTTACCACTTGGTAGCAAACCGCGTCAATCATAGATGTAACAGAAAGATGAAATGGCTGATTATCTTACATATACCTCAGCAGCAAGAACTCTATGAATGCAACCGAGCAATGACCTCAACAGCAACAACACTGCCGGAGAAGAAGACCTAGCTTCCAATGGTGAAACACCAAATGTCGGTTTTTCTTCAATCCGACAGACATGGATAGAGAGGAATCATTTCGAATAGCTTAGGAAACTTTGATATTTCAGCTCCAACCCCTTCTAACAGACGTGTTTATATGGTTAGCATGAGATTTAGGGTGTCTGGATACAAGAAGGAAGAATTTTTTTTTTTTATATAATGGCATTCTCAACCCTAATCTGGGTGAACATCAATGGACGGGTAGGATAGTTTGTAACTAAGGGTTATGAATGACTCAGATTTGCTTGAATGCATTGTCATGGATCGAGGTTAATATGGAAAGAAATGAAAGTGAGGGAAAAAAGAAAATGAAATATTTTCATTTTCGGACCCGCCACCCGCACAATGCAATTTATATGCAAAACAATGGTTACACATACAAGTGTCCACACCTGATATCAATTGAGTTCTAGATAAAAATGATGCTAGAAACTGATAGATGGTTTGGATCAAGCCTAGGTGCGCCACGTTGGTCTCAGTGGTCAGGTTTTGAAGGGCCTGAAAACACAAATTTAGTTACCCACTATCATCTTTAGCTTTCGACTGTGTATACTATATAATAATGCCTTCAATGAAATACTCGAGGTTTGCTAGACTCCCATGTCCGAACCATATGAACGGATTGGATCAACGGGACTGCTGTTTGAAAGTGAGCTGCACAATCTTGAAAACAGACAACGTCCGTTTGAGATGTTTCGACAGAAAAGGAGGGAGAGAGGATTTTCTCTCGGTTTTGGTTTTGATCGGGTCAACAAATGTTGACCAATCCACCCAATTCAGTGTACAACATGTGCACTAATTGTTAGTGCACACTCAGAGACAAAAATGAGGTCCACTTTTATCAGAAGTGAAATCCACTTCGTCCATCATCCAACAAGGTGTGTGAGGAAAAAGAAAACTATGTATTATTTAACTAATAAGAAAATCAATATATAATAGTCTACTTAACCCCTATATGATTCGGGTCAAGTCGGGTCTGGTCACCTTTAACCCTAACCCGACCCATAAAAAATCGAGTTGGGTTGGGTCAACCCAAAAATTGAATTCAGGTCAAATTTTCCAACCTTAAATTGAAAAAAAAACCGGGTCGGTTCAGGTCAAGTCAAGTTAGCAAGTCAATTGAATTTTGCCATGTCTAATTGTTAGCATGCCGTAGGCCCTACCATTATGTATGTATCGTCTATCAACACAGTACATCCATTTTTCCATATCAATTTAGAGCATGAGCCCAAAAATGAAGCAGATCTAAATCTCGTGTGGACCATAATGGAGGAAAGTGGTTATTGATCACCCACCATTGAAAATTTTCTGTGGGCTACAAAAGTTTTGGATCAAGCTGATATTTGTTTTTTTCCTTCATACAGGTATACCTGTCCTTATCAACAAGTTTAATGGAAAATAAACTCATGGTGGGCATAATAGTAAGCCTCAGGAATTTTTTAATGGTGGGCATTCAATCATTACTGTGGTCCAACTGAGATTTGGATGTGCTTAATTTTTGGGTTCATTCCCTGAAAGGAGCCGGGAAATTAGATGGACGTCCTGAATATGAAATACATGCATCAAGGTGGGCCCACGGTTAGGATCGCACCACATTGGGTGAGGCCGGGGCACACCTAATTCGGAAATCTAACCTGCGGCAAAGACACCAACCGAAAGTGGATTGCATACGGTGCTCTGTGGGCCCCACCATGATGCATGTGTTTTATCCACGCCATCCATCCATTTTTCCATGTCATCTTAGGGAATGAGCCAAGAATGAGGAAGATCCAAATCTAAGGTGGGCCATACCATAAGAAACAATGGTGTTTAACACCCACCATTAAAATCTTTTTGGGGCCCACTAAAGTTTTGGATGAAGCCGACATCTGTTTTTTACCTTCATCCAGGTCTGTGTGACTTAGTCAACAGGTTGGATGGAAAATAAACATTGCGGTGGGCATTACGTACAGTAGCCGTAGGAAGTTTTTAATGGTGAGGATTCAATCACAATTGTTCCTATGGTGTGGTCCACCTGAGATTGTTCTTCTTTTTCTTTGGGATCATGTACCGAAGTGACATGAAGAAATGGATGGACAGCGTGGATAAAAAAATATACATCATGGTGGGGCCCACATAGCAGCGATATGTAATCAGTCCCAACAATGTAATATGCGTCCAAAGAAAACAGTTGATTTTTTTCCTAGGAGAATATTTTTATAATAACACTTTCTTAAGCAACCTTATTAATTAGTGGGCATTTCAGTCATTTTAGAAAAATTGGTAACAGAAGTTATTAGAATCTAACGGAAGTTACCCGTTTAATAATAGCTTGATTAATGAGGTACTTCAACAAAAGCTTAATTTAAAAAAGTATCAGAATCTAAATAACGTATTAATAAGGTATTATTTTGTAAAATTCCCTTGCTTTCTTTCCACCATCAATCAACAAACAGCCCTATTTCGGCTCCTCGTTTTACCTAGGTGATAATTAGGTGTTACCCCTGCTGTATGGCCTACATGAATGATATATTTTATATCCACACCGTCCATCCGTTTCTCCATCCGAATCTCAGGTGGACCATACCACTGAAACCAGAGTTGATCGAGTGCCCCACCATTAAAAATTCCAAAGAGCCCGTAGTAATGTTTTAGTAACTTTTATTTGCAATCCAATCCATTTATAATGTCAAGAAGACCTGGAAGAAGGGAAAATATAAAGATAATCTTGATCCGAATCTTTTGTGGCCCATAAAAAGATTTTAATGGCCATTCATCACTGTTTTTAGTGGTATGGTCTACCTGAAATTTGGATCTTCTTAAGCTTTGCGATCACGTCCTAAAATGAAATGGAAAAACAGATGGACGGCCTGGATATATAAAAACTATATGAATTTGGCCTCCACACGGTTAGGGTAACAGCTAATCGGCTCTCGTCTTACAACACCGTCTAGTCACCACAAATCACCGGTCACCTGCCGTATCAGGGCCCATTTCTCGAGCCACGAGAAATGGCGGTTGAAAATGGTCGGTGGTTGAATGCATACAGAAGAGCATGCAGCCGCACTTTAGTGGGTGAGTGTTTATATCGACCATCAGCTTGCCGACCAGTATCCAGGAGACGCCATTAACACTGCCCTGAGCTTCCGAACCCACTGTATCAGGTGAGTCAACTCATACTTTCGCAGCTACGTATAATGAAAACAAATCCACTCTGTCCATCTATTTTAAAAGACCAATAAGATAGTATTCTAAAAATCAGCCAGATCCAAAGCTTTAGGTGGGCCATAACACACAAAATAGTGGGGATTGAACGATTGGCGGCTACAGAGGTTTTTTATCGTGATGATATTTGTTCCTACAGTTTATCTGAGTGGTAATAATTATATGAACGGTTTGGATGGCATATAAACATCATGGTTAGCTCCAGGAAGGTTTCAACGGTGAACGTTGTTGTTCCCACTGTTTTGTTGGTATGACCCACCTGAGTTTTGGGTCTGGCTAATTTTTAGCATCCAGTCCTAATGTGGTCTTTCAAATCAGATGGACGGAGTGGATTTGTCACGGGTATGTCTGTGGAGCCCACACAGCCCCGGGTCACAGGCATTCCGTTCCCTTCCTTTTCCCGTCTGCACACGGAGATTGATCATACGGCTAGGATCCATTTAGATGCTGGAATACGAACTCCATTGTGTGACGTTATCAAGAGGTTGTATGGCAATGAACATCATGGTGGGCCCTAGGAAGGTTTCAACTATGTGCATCATTTCCCCCACTGATGTATGGAAGGTATGGATATAAGACATATATCATGATGGGGCCCACAGAACTTTGTCACATCAAACCGGGCTGCGGTTTGGATGGGTCCCCGGATCCACCTAGGTTGGTGGATCCCTAACTGTGGGGCCCACTGTGATGTATGTCCCTTACATCCAGACCATCCATCCATTTTGACAGCTCATTTTAGGGCATGATCCACAAAATGAAGCAGATCCAAATCTTAGGTGGCTTTACCACAAGAAACAGTTGTGATTGAATCTCCACCATTAAAAATTTCATGGGGCCACCAGAATGTTTATTTGTCATCCAACTATTGCTAAGGTCACAAAGACATGGATGAAGAGACATAAATATCAGCTTGAACTAAAACTTTTGTGGTCTATGAGAAGTGTTTAATGCTCGATTACCATTGTTTCCTCTATTATGGTTACCCCCCCCCCCCCCCCCCCCCCCCCCCCCACTGACCCATGCATTTAGACCCTGAATGTATGGATATACCTTGGACTCAATGTTGGTGGGTTATTTTGGTCGTAGAGAGTACGTGCACGAGATAGCCGATCGGTCGGATCATCAATGAAATACACTTGCAGATACGAATCTTGCAGTAGGGAAATTATTATTATTATTTATTTACTTTACTAACTGCAAACATCACGTAACTTCCATACTAAGTTCAAGATTGTTGTGTTTTTTGGTTTTTAATAATAATAAAAAAAAAATCTATTTTCAAAATGGTCTGAGAAGAAAAATAATTTTTAGTCCCAAAGAAAAGAGTTTATTAGTAGGGTTTGTTTTTGGTCAGTCATGTAACGCACCCACCCACTAGTAGGGTTAGTGTGTCTCTTTAGCACTCAAACCTGAGACCAACTGTTAAAACACCTAGGCGTCTTCCAGTTGTTGAAATGCCCAGGGGTTTGTGTACCTTACTACTTGGATAAATCTAAGGGAGAATGGGGGCTTGCGTGCTCCGCACTAGAGCGCATGCGCAGTCGAGGGCATGATGCGGTACGAAGGTAGGAAGAGACTGTCAAGAGTGATTGAGAGCCTTATATAAGGTTGGGTTTTTTTACTGTTACAGAGATGACTGTTGTACATGAAACGGTTTTGCAACAGTCATAATCATGCAAAAAACGGCTTGCATGCAACAATTATGAATATTGCATCCACTGGTTGCATGTAATGGTCATAAACAGCTAGTTTCTAACGATCAGAAAACAGTCATATCATTTATCAAGCCATAATTCCCAGCCCCAAGTGCCTATATAAGCCAAGGTTATTGGGATCATTTCAACAATGCCAAAAACACTTCTCCTCTTCCTTCCACATCTCTTAAATGGTTCAGCATCAAAATTCTGACTCAGTGAGGCCGAGTGGTTGATAGCTTTGGTCTTGAAAATCGGTATAGTTCTGAACAAAGAACTATCGAGGGTTCGAATCCCTCTCTCCCCTTTTTCTCGTTGAATAGATTTGTTTCTTTATTGGTTTGTCCTAGCCCAGTTACCTCAACAACCAACTTAATGAGTCAAATCAAAATTTCTAACTCAGTGAGTTTATAAACTTGGTGGAGAACTCTTTTCTATTTTCCAAGCAAGATCAGGATTGTAATTGAGAATCTGCCAGATGGATTGTGTTGAATGGGTTCCTACAAGGGTTTCTTCATGATTGTTGCACGCAGAACCTAATAGGCTTGTCGTATCCTGGACGAGATTTGCCATGTAGCCCATCAGCGATCTTAGATAAGAGGGGACAAATAACTCTTTAAGGACAGCGTATCAGATTCGTGCTTTAGCCATATTTCTATTAAATATTTCCTTTTTTTTTCATCAGTGTCCAAATTATTTTATTATGAATATTTCCAACAATCTTAAAGAGTTATTTGTTGGATACCGTAAGTGTTGTATCAATCAAGCTAATGAATTAAGATCTGTCTCAACCGGTTTGACGGCACCAACTTCAGGCTTGAAATTTCTTATGACGACTCTAAGGATCTACTACATCTAAGATTCCAATCTGAAGCCACTACCTGAAGCTACGACATTTGCCAAAGATACTTGAAACACGCTAAAATTCAAGTACAAAGGCTGAAGAAGAAGAAACGAGGAAATACCTAAAAAGTTGGGTACTTCTAATTCGCCATGGTAGATAATAAACCACTGCTACCTCAAATATAAGATTTGCAGTTGATAGTAAACAAAATAAAGGCCTTTTGGATGGACCTTCCTGAATCTTTCCAAGTTGAGGATATTGTTATCAAAACTACCTTTTGATGTGGAAAGACCATAGGAAGAAATTACTACATATGATCGAGGATTACATACTGGAACATATCCAGAAACACCTAAGAATAAAAAAGGAATCTTGTAATCGAGACAAATGAGACCTCCTCATCTAGGGTAAATGCAGTAGACGAGCCTTTGACGCAGGGAGGGAGTGATTAGGCCGATTACCGTCTGCGTAATCAGATAAATACCTTGAATCCACAAGGCCTCCAGGAATCCTCTACCGGACTTCCTCGAATCCACGAGGGAGAAAGAAGAAACATGAAATAAATCCAAATAAATTCGTAATAATTAATTGAATGAGAATAAACGTACTTACAATGCTTTAAATAAGAAACTAAATCATAGGTAGAAGTTTCAAACTCCAACTCTAACTAAAATACCCTAAAAACCGCAACTTACTATAAATAGTAAACCTATTATTTATAGAAGTCCCGCGATCCTACTAAAACTCATGGTTTTCGGTCCAAAATAAAAAGCTTTCAAATGGGCCCAACCACATTGTTCTACTAATTATTCTAAGCCTTTTTCATGTTGGACACACTCTAAAACCCTAAGGATCAAGAGTTATGATCGAAATAAAACTTACTATAAATAGTAAAATTGAAAATAAACTAGCCTAATGATCGTCAATCCGGTCGAATCTCGCGATTCTAGCATGGGCAACTCGGCGTAGCGGGGTTGGGTGGCTAAAGTAGCTCGAGCAACCCCAAAATCATATATTATGTCCAGAAACTCATTCCGGATTGTGAGATACGACCGTTCCACGATCCTGATGGTTCAGATCACTTCCGACCCCAACTGGTCTTCTTTTGGTCCATCTGGGCCATGTAGTAATCGGCGACCCGCTCTACATTAGCCTTCCTAGAACAAGAGCTCCAAGAAGGACAAATCCCTATAACCCAATAAAGATAATAAGAAATTTTAAAATTTTCAAAAAGGAAAAGAACGGTAAACCCAAAGGGTCCTTGTTTTGTCTACGATAAGACCAGTCACTTCGCTTGAGTCAACAGAGACCTTAAGAAATCTAAAGGTAATGCAGTAAAAGATAACATTATAATAATGATCACCTAAGTGAACATGGTCCAGGGAAAGTTCCCGGTTAATGGTGTGGTACAACTGCCACAGACTATATATGCTACGACAAATCTATCTTCAAGACCTATGAAGACATGACCAATGGTCAAGAGGCTCAAATGGGTAACAAAGGTTGTCTGCAAAGGAATCGTAGAACTTAAGTTTACCTCTAAAAAGAAGGTAATCCTAACTAATGTGTTGTATATCTCAAACATGAGAAGAAACCTAGTTTCTAGGGATCTATTAGGTAAAACCGGGATAAGGGTTGTGTACAAGTTTGGCAAGCTAATCTTGTCTAGGAATGGGAATTTGTTAGAAATGAGTATATTTGTGATGGGGATAAACAAACTCTCACTAAATAAAAGTTAATTCTTAAATGGTTGAGTCGATATTTTTATGACATGATAAATCAACGCATGTAGGTTATAGTACCATTAGACTCATGACTAAACCGACTTAATCTTTTGTAATGAAAGTGAGAATGACAAATGTGAAATGTGCATAAAATCTAAAATTACCAATGAACTATTCTAAAATGTTGAGAGATTATCTTAGAGAGAAATTGATCATTGGTTGAAATGGTCAACTCATTGCTAATACAAGTAAAGTTGCCATTAAACCTATGGAGCGAAATGCTACTAGCAGCGTGCCATGTCTTAAATAGGATTTCATCTAAAAATAAAAACCTCTTCATCAGAGACATGGAAAGGTAGAAAACCAAATCTAGGGTATATTAGAGTATGGGGGTGTCTCGCGATTTTAGAACACCTGATCCTCGAAAAAATAAGTTGGGACCTAGAGCTGTTAAGTGTGCCTTTATGAGGTATGCAAAAAATAGTAAAGCATATAGATTATTGAACTTAGAATCAAATGTGATCATATAATCTATAGGTGTAGAGTTATTTAAGAATTCATTATCCATGAGATAAAGGATACTGAGATCCTAACTCCTGGTGATGAAATTATAGAGGGAACTCAACAAGAAGTTGAATCTCCAGTGAACCTCGTAAGAGCCAAGGAACAATGATAGAAAAGAGTATTGATCCTAATAGATAGACTCTCAGCGTCTCTCTTTTCATCTGGTTGAAGGTGATAAAGAGAAGGTTATAAGAAAAATACCTATAGTTTTGTCTATAGAAGATTAACCTAAAATCTTTAGTGAAGTTATGTCTTCAAGTGACTTTATTTTTTTAGAGGTCACTTATAATGAGATGGACTCAATCATATAAAATCAAATATGAGAATTGATAAATCCAACCTATAAGGTGTAAGTGGGTATTCAAGAGGAAATATCACACTGATGGTACAATACAAACCTTTAATGCTAAGTTAGTAGCCAATGGATTCCGTCAGAAAGTTTTGACACATATTCACCAGTTGTTAGAATAACGTCAATTAGAGTATTGTTTGCTTTAGCATCCATATATTATCTTCATATTCATCAAATGAATGTGAAGACGGCTTTCTTGAATGGTGACCTCAATGAAGAGGTATACATGGAACAATTAGAAAGGTTTGTTTTGCCAAGGAATGAAAATAAAGTATCTAGACTTGTTAAGTCATTGTATGGATTAAAACAAGCACCTAAATAGTGACATGAAAAGATTAATTTAGAAGTGTTATCTTATGGGTTCATACATAATATAGCTAATAAATGAATATATTCAAAGGTGTGTAGTAAATACGTAGTGATCATCTGTCTTTATATGGATGATATGTTGATTATTAGCAACACAATGAAAGGTGTAACTCAAACGAAGAGGTTTCTCTCCTCCGTGTGTCAATCTCGTTGAGAAGATACTGAACAAGTTTAACCACTTAAAAATCAAATAAGCAAAACCCCCATTTAATCCAAGTATCAAATTAAAAGAAAATGATGGGAGAGTAGTTGCACAATTTAGAGTAGGCTAGTGCTATAGGCGGCCTTATATATGCTATGCAAGGCACGAGACCGAATATTGCATACTTAGTGAGTAAGCTAAGCAAGTTCACAAGTAAACCCAGTTTAGAACACTGGAAGGTAATTAGTAAGGTTCTAGGTTAACTAAAAGAAACAAAAAAACTAGGGCTATTTTACTTAGAGTTTCCAGCTGTGTTAGAAGGATATACTGATGTAAGTTGGATATCGAGTGAAAAGGACTACAAGCCCACAACAGGGTGGGTATTCACCTTAGTAGGTGCAGCATCCAAGAAACAAACCTGCATAACGCACTCAACTATGGAGTCTGAGTTTATAGCCTTCGCTGCAACTGGTAAAGAGGCTGAGTGGTTAAGGGATCTTTTATTAGAAATCTCATTCTGTGCAAAGCTTATACTGGTTATTTCACTTCATTGTGATAGTGCAGTCACTCTAGTGAAAGTCTACAACGGCACATATAATGGAAAGTCTAGACACATCAGTCTGAGACATAAGACAATTGATTCAAGATGGAATCATTGTAATATCATTTATGAAGTCAAATAACAACTTGGTTGATTCTTTCACTAAACCTCTAACGAGAAAGGTAGTGAGGACAACATCTAGAGGGATGGGGTTGAAACTCTTCAACCTAAGTTCCACCAGTGATGAAAATCTAACCTAAAATTAGAAATCTCCAAGTCTGGGTTCAATGGTCACTAATACGTAGGAAGTTTCATCATTAAAAATAAAAATAAAAAACCTCATCCAGGGTGATAAGTGCTAGTCGTTACAAATAGAGGGGTTGAGTCTTAGAACTCTTAATGAAATCCAATCTAAAGGACAAGTGTTTAAAAGTAACGGAAACACTGGAAGGATTTCACCTATATGAACACAGAGGTGGTGCCGCCTCTCATAAGAGTTAGAGTTTCCCTCGGGATCGTTTATGAAACAGGATAAGCACATGGCCATTAAATGTGTTAAGCAATAAATATACTGTAACTCATATAAAGCAAATGCGATTATGTGTGTGGTATCTCTGATTCCGTCACTATGGAATAACTAGTTCAAGGTTGCGGCTACCAGGGATTCAAATAGAATTTTAAAATACTTACACTGAGGGAAGATTCAAATCGAAAGATATCTTCTTCTATGCATAAGAGTTGTGTCTGAGTCTGGCAGATGTTTTTTAAATTTTATTTAAAACCAGGTGAGGGATTGTTGTGTTTTTTAGTTTTTAATAAAATAAAAAATATATTTTAAAAATGGTTTGAGAAGAAAAATAATTTTTTAGTCTCACATTGCTTGGAAAAGGGAAAAGAAAAGAGTTTATTAGTAGGGGTTGGTGAACCTTACTACTTGGATAAATCTGAGGGAGAATGGAGGTCCGCACTGGAGCACACACGCGGGCACAAGCGCCATCACGGGCGCGATCGAGGGCGTGGGCAGTGTGGCTATAGTGGCGCTAATTGGCACACTTCGCACGTGCGCATCGTGTCGTAGAATGGTCGCGAGATGGTGCGAGTCGCGATGCGAAGGCAGGAAGAGACCACCAAGAGTGATTGAGAGCCTTATATAAAGCTGAGTTTTTTTACTGTTACAGAGATGACTGTTGTGCATGAAACAGTTTTGCAACGGTCATAATCATGCAAAAACGGCTAGCATGCAACAGTTATGAATATTGCATCCACTGGTTGCATGTAATGGTCATAAACGGTCACAAACGGCTAGTTTCTAACGGTCACAAACGGCCATTAACGGCTAGTTTCTAATGGCCAGAAAACGGTCATATCATTTATGACCTAAGCCATAACTCCCCGCCCCAAGTGCCTATATCAGCAAGGCTTGTTGGGATCATTTCAACAATGACAAAAACACTTCTCCTCTTCTTTCCATATCTCCTAAATGGTTCAACGTCAAAATTCTGACTCAATGAGTTACCTCGATAACCAACTCGGTGAGTTAAATCAAAATTTTGACTCAGTTAGTTTATGAACTTGGTGGAGAAATCTTTTCTATTTTCTAAGTAAGGTCAGGACTGTAATCGAGAATCTGCTAGATGGATTGTGTTGAATGAGTTCCTACAAGGGTTTCTTCGTAATTGTTGCATGCAGAACCCAATAGGCTTGTCGTATCTTGGAAGAGATTTGCCATGTAGCCCGTCAGCAATCTTAGACAAGAGACGGCAAATAACTCTTTAAGGATAGCATATCAGATACGTGCTTCAGCCTTATTTCTATTAAATATTTTCTTTATTTTTTTTGTCAGTGTCCAAATTATTTTATTATGAATATTTCCAACAAAGATTGCTTTGCGATTGCAGCAGCAAATCCACAGCGTTGGTTTGTGCATTTGCATATATACAAAATGAAACATGGAGATGTAAATGCTCCTGATTGCTTGTGTGTTATTACACGCTATCCTGACCATTTTTCGTCTGTTACTATGCGTGAAACTTGCTTGATAGAAGATTTGAATGTAGTTCCAGACATAGCCACTATGTATAAGGTGTCAATTATCTGTGTTGCACCAATGGCCAAATTGGGGGAGACTGTGTTGCTGTCTCTTTGTGGGTCCACAAGAGATCACTTTAAACATAAGACTTATTTACATGCAGATTACTCAGTGTGGTTGATATTTCATTTTTGTGGGAATGTACTCTCCTGAAGTATCCAATGTTGTTATGGCTCCAATTTGATTAACTCGTTCTTTTCATTTTTCAATCGACTTCTTGTCAAAATTACTAATTTTTATGTTTGGCCTTAGCTGCTAGAATGTCTCGACGCTCTCGTAAGATCAAATGGTGTGATCTTATGAAGAGAGATATGGGAGATGATGATGATGATGATGACATGCCATTGGTATTTAAAACCAATCAAATGAAATCGAACTTTCAAGGGATGAGGCATACGAAAGGTGATTATGATTCAAGTCAAAAGAAGATTGAAGAGATGAGGAAAGAACTTAAAGAGAAAGAGAAAGAACTCAAAAGCTTGAAAGCATCGAATCAAGCACTTGTAGCCAAAGAGGGCAAGGAGAAAGAGAAAGAAATGGAAGGCTTGAAAGTGTTGAATCAAGAACTTATAGCCAAAGAGCACAAGAGCAATGAGGAGCTACAAGAAGCTCGTAAAGAGTTAATTACTGTATGTTTGATTTTTCTCTCTAAATTTTACCTAATTAAGAGTTAGCTAAAATCCATGTAGTGAAATAACATGGATTTGCATATATTTTAAACTTCTATCTTCCTTCACAAAACAATGAACTCAGACTTCACTGACAACGAACCTATATTTTGTTGCTTTATAGGGTTTGAAGGACATGTTGAGTGGTCAGACTTCAATCGGAATTAAGGAAATGGGAGAACTAGATCCAAATCCTTTTTATGCGGCTTGCAAGCAAAAATTTTCAGCAGAAGAAGCAATAGTCCAATCAATGAAATTATACTCCTTGTGGGAACATCATATAAAAAACCCAGCTTGGCATCCTTTCAAAACCATCAAGGTTGGAGAGAAAGTTGAGGTATGTATGTCATATATCCAGCATTGTATAATTGCCTTTCTTGCATATTGCTGTGTTCGTGTATACACATAACATACCATGTATTCAACATTTATCTATAATAGTACTGCTTCCTGGTATTGATGGTATATGTGTGAACACATTTTAGTGACACCCATGCATACAAACACTTGAATACATAGAATAGAAAATCAAGAGAGAGATTCTAGGTTGCTCTCTGTCAGCCTTAACCATGGATCTTAATGCTTGCTTTTGTATTTCTCAATTGTAGGTTCCTGATAGAGGCCTTTATGTCTTGGTTTCCCAACTAATCATTGTACAATTCCTTGGTTTTGCCTAAAAATTAACGAGTCATAACAGTTTCAAACAACACCAAACAAGGTAGGCAAGTTGTACACTGAAACCTTCATCACAGTACCCTTTTTTTTTTTTGGTTAGTCATGCAATGCACCCACATTATTAGTTGCGCAATGCACCCACATTCTTAGTTGCGCAACACATCCACATGGTTAGTTACATGATGCACCCACCCACCAGTGGGGTTAGTGTGTCTCCTTAGCACTCGAACCTTAGACCTGCTGTTGAAACGCCTAGGCGTCTTCCAGCTGGGCTAGCAGGCGAGACACATCACAGTACCTTCTCTTTCATATGTGCAAGTGTCTACAATTATTCAACTACGTAAGGAGTTCAATTCATGGTTTGTTTCATGATATTGGTTGTTTTATCTTCTTTGACTAAACACATTATCTGGCATGTTTAGATCCTGCTGTTGTGTACGAGAGAGATCCATATTTTCCTTATGTACCATTTACTTTCTTCTTCGTTCTCTGCGGTTGACTCAACACATTCATTTCGAGTAGGAATTTGTTTTTTTATTTAGTAGTTAAGGTTTAGTTAATCCCAACTTGAGGTGAGGCTATGGTGTTTATTATGATGATTAGAATATTGTGGTTTGCATAAAAGAATGTTGAGGGTTGGTGCAGGAAATAATAGAAGAGGATGATGAAAAGTTAGTGGGGTTAAAGAATGAGTGGGGTGATGAGGTATATGAGGCTGTAACCAGAGCCTTGCTTGAGCTGAAAAAGAACAACCCTGGTGATGGGTCTGTAGTGCCAAAGCTCTGGAGTTTCGAAGAAGGAAGAGAGGCAACATTGAAGGAGGTTTTGCAATACATATTGGTGCAATGGAAGACTCAAACACGCAAGTGAACTCGTAGGTTCGTATTCCAACCTTGCAATCTGAATAAATAATTTTTTGGAAATTATGGAATCCTTGTTTTGGACAAAATACCTAAACTTTGTTGGGTGACACTTGGCATAGACTTTCAGCCCAAACACACTTCATAGCATGATATTGCTCTCAAGAGCCTCTGAAAATGTTTGGAAGTGACCGTGGCCAAATGTTCTGCATTACAATTTATAGCTTGGGGCCATCAACGGTCCGGTCCTTGCCAGGCTCTCGCATGGGCCCAATATACATGACTTGGGACTGATCTTGTTACATGCAGTTAAAAACTTAATTAATAGGTCCAAACCTGAGCCTGAGCTTGATTAAACCTTTCTGGAGCCCAAGCCCTAGCTGTATAAAATGATGAGGTGCAAGCCCATTTCACATTAGAGAACACAGGTGATTATGGATTTCTTCATCCTAACCAGTATTTATATTCACTTTTCACAAAAATCTGTATTTGCATTTAGTTTAGTTACTCTAAGAATAAAATGGCCATGCTTACCAACCATAATGGCTGAACACCTTAATCGGTAGGCATTAATCAAAGGAAAAAAGGACCTCAATAAATAGGCTTGGGCATGACCCGATTAGCAATCTGGCTTGAAATTTTAGGTGCAAGCCTACTCTACGGGCTGGATATGCAAGCCTAAGTTTAGATGCACTATGGACTAGGTCGGCCTGTTTAGAAGGTCCTGTTGCATTACAATGTGAATATTATACTGATTATCTCTAGCTGGTCAGGTTTGGGTTAGGTCAGTACGGGCTTGATCCGTTCACTAAACTAACCCGAATCTAGGCCTGAGCCCAACTCATGACCTGAGATGAGATCACCATCCCTGTCCTATGAGCAGATTCCTAAGCATAAGCCTAGCTTGGTTGGACTTAAAAATTATCGAAGACGAGAGATTTTGCTTGGTTTCTAGAATCTCTACCATTGAGTACACATACGCACATGTATATGTATGTGTATATATAAAGTAATGCTCTCCTACGAACCTTAGCACAGGGAGAGCTATGTGTAGGCACCTCACAGGGAGAGCTATGTGTAGGCACCTCTTTACACATGTATGTTTGTATATATAAAGTAATGCTCCCCTACGAACCTTAGCATAGGGGGGAACTAAGGAATCCACCTATTCATCTGTGGGTCCTACCATGAGGGTCATGAGAAATCCATCCATTGAACAATTTTGTTGGCTCATGTTAGGACATTTGCCAAAAAAATGAGTCAAATCCAAAACTCAACTACGCCACACTACATGAATTAGTAGGGCCCAAAAATAAATTTGGGATGGTGCCCAAAAATCAAGCCCACCTGTGATTCAGGTGGGCCACACAATTGGAAACAGTTTCGAGAGTAGGCATTGCCCTAGCACTGTTTCCAATAATGTGGCCCGTTTGAATCATGGATTAGGCTATTTTTGAGCCCTATGTCTAATGTTGGGTCCCACTCCTGATGGTCAAAGTTGATTGAGGAAAAATCTCATGTTGGGGACCACTACCAGCATTCTCCTCTCCTTCATAAATGCTTCTTGCCTACATGCATGGCTTAGTTAAACTAAGGACTAGGAATTGTGCAGTGAGTAACCACACTATAGCATGGTGAGTAAAGTCTGTTGGCCCACTTTGATGTATGAGTCATTATCCACCCGTCCATCTGTATTTCCAGTTCATTTAGGGCATGAGCCTAAAATTGAAACACATCCAAGGTTAAAGTGGACCACACCGCAGAAAATAGTGGGAATTGAATGCCTACTGTTGAAAACTTCTTGGGGCCCACAGTGATGTTTATTTGTCATCCCACCTATTCATAAGGTTACACCGATGTAGATGAAGAGAGTTGGTCACTGCACAATCCCACGTCCTTAGGTAAGCCATGCATCTATGCAGAAAGCATTTATGAAGGAGAGGGGTATGCTTGCAATGGCCCCAACATGAGATTTTTCTGAAATCCACTTCAATCATCAGGAGCATAGCCGATTGGAAACAGTGCACAACTATCTTCCAAATATTTCTGTTGGTGTGGCCCACCTGATTCATGAGTCAGACTTATTTTTGAACCCTAGGCCTAATAGTGGATGAAGCAACAGTTGGTCTGAGTGGATTGTGCATACACATACTGGTGGCACCTATAAAAAATCAAGAGTCATAAGGGAGCATTCTGGTTTCTTGCTTGCTGGGTTTTGCATTGTGGAGGTGAGTTTGGAATTTATATTTTTCTTTTTCCACAACAAGGTGGGAGGCTATTTGTCTATTGGGCCTCAATTTGAGCTTGAACCTAGCTAAAGAAAACATTCCATCTCCCAAATCCTACTTCACAATGTTTCTTCCCAATGCAATGGAAGCATATAGAAGAGAACATTGAAAACCCTTGCAATGAGCCATTGAAAAGTATTGTAACTTGTCATTGGTGGAATATTTGATTTGGAAGTTTGGATTTGTCAATGAATCTTGTTTAGCTTTGAATATTAACATGTTTGATTTATCTTTCTATTGGACACTGTAAACTCTAATTTATGTATTGTTACTTTTGCAGATCCTGTTTTTGACATATGGTTCTGAGATCGAATATAGATTCAAGCCTTCCCAATGAAGCATAAATTCGAACTAGGATTGGTTGCTAGACACTGCCTTTTATGTTTTTTTTAATAGATTTTTTTTTTTTGGATCCTTGACTAATCTAACAATCTATTTTGGGCAGCAGAAGTGTTTGTTATAAAGATAGATTATTTGCTGTAAATTTTGGGTTTTGATCCATGTATGGTGGGACATATTGTGAACAATTCAGATTGAGGTCAATCAGGTCCATACATCATCTATTGGGTTCCGGCATAGATGACTTATGCTCAATGCTCTGTCCATCACTTTGCTTCAATTTGCCCCATTAATATTGGACAGTAAATACAGTTTTATGTTCAATGTTGTGTTTGAATGGTTCAATCACTGTCAAATGGCTATATTAGGGTCTCCCCTCTGGCTGTGTTTGGATTCAAAGGTGAAATGTACTGAGAATATTCACATAGACAGCTTAATTATGTTTTCTAATATTCAATTGAAAGGAATGCAACCTCAAGTAGGGGTGATGTGTGGTGTGTTTGATTGTTAGAAGTAATGTGTTTGAATTTATAATTACATTATTTGTAGGTGCCAGTTGCATATTCTTTTGAGATGATCCAATGGCTGCCACTGATGTGTCCGTACATTCATGACGGTGGTAGATCCGCCGGTATGAGGATTGATTTTATAGTCATATGACTAAGAGGAGCTACAGGGTTATTTGTGTGAGAGAGTGTGATAGTTTTTACATAACTGCACTTGCTTGGGTACAAACCTCTGGAGGCCATTACTATAAAACTGGGAGAGATTTGTTCAAACCACAGACATTGTTGCTTCTCAGTCCTCTGATCGATAGATCTGTCGTACAACATCCCAAGAATAGAGGTGACTTTGGTCTCACCAGCATCCTTGAAGCTGGATCCATAAATATAAGCTATGAAACAAAACTTTTGTGGCCCCAGAAAGTTTTCAATGGCGGGTGTTCAATCCTACTAATTTCTATGGTGTGGTCCACTAGATCTTTGGATCTGCATCATTTTTGGGTTTATGCTCTAAAATGAGAGGGCAAAATTGATTGTGGCTGAATTTATTAAATTGGTCAGCTGAATTTTGTTGGGAAAACCGGTGAAGCGAGAATCAAACTAGGCAATCACAATGGTGACCAAGGTACACCCAGGTCCATGCCTCCCGTGGCAGACTGAGTGAAGATAGCCTCATTTCAACACTGAATTCATGGTATCGATTCCACTAGTGGGGTGGCTGACATTGTGTTTTGTGGGCCTATCATGATGTATTCCTGAGATCCACTATAATGTTTATTTGCCATCCAAATTTTTTATTAGGTCACAAACTCACACAGGCCATGACAAGGAAAACACAAATATTGGCGCAAAGTGTGGCCACATGAAGTTTTTAATGGTGGGCCTCCAATCACCATTGTTTCCTATTGTGTGGTCCCAAGATTTTGATGTACGTTATTTTCTTCATCATGCCCAAATAGAGTTAGCAAAATGGATGGATGACAAAAATAAATCATATGCATCATGGTGGGGCCATAGAGCTTATCCAGCACTTATCAGAACCCAAGTGGGTGCGGGGCAGGTTCACCATCCAATCCGAATCCCTACGTGTGTTACCCAAGTAACACCTTACTGTGTGGGCCCACCTTGATGAATATGTTGAATGCTATGCTGTCTATCTGTTTTTCATCTTATTTTAGGATGAGATCCAAGCCTTATGAAGATAACAAAACTGACGAAGACCACACTACCAAATAGGCCCGAACCGACGGACCGGCCCGAAACAGTTCAAAATCCGTTCCAAGATGGCAAGATCTACCCTAGGCCCGGCCTGTTGACAGCCCTACTAGAAATAGAGATGAATGACCATTAAAAACTCTTTGTGGGCCACAAAAGTTTTGGATTAAGCTAATCTTTGTATTTTACCTTCATCAAGGTTTCCGCGACATTATCAACGGGTGGATGGAAAATAAACATTACTACAATGGGCCTTTTGCAATTTTTAATGGTGAGGCACTCAATCACCACTTTTTCCTATTGTATGGTGTGGTCTACCTGAGATTTGGATCTGGTTAGTTTTTGGGACAACATCTTAAAACAGGCTGGAGAAATGGATGGACGGTGTAGATATACAACACATCATCAAGGTGAGCCCCACGGTAACACCTAATCCGCTCCCGGTGTTTGGATGGCTAATTACCGAAGGAAAACGTTACCTTTCTTTCCCGTCGATTGGTTATCATCTTCAAACAGCCGTATTTCGTGGGCGGATTGGGTACTAGAGTTCTGAGGGCCACCGTGATGTACGGATTGCATCCACACCGTCCATGCATTTTTTCATGTCATTTTAGGATACAGGCCCAAAACATAGGCAGATACAAGGCTCAAGTGGGCCACACCATAGGAAGCAGCAGTGCTCATGATGCCCACCATTGAAACCTTCCTAGGGCTCACCCGTGATGTTTATTTTCCATCCAACCTGTTCATAAGGTCAAAGAGACCTGGATGAAGGGAAAACACAAATATCGGCTTGATCCAAAACTTCTATGATACTAAAAAAGTTTTCAACAGTAAGCATTTAATCCCCATTTCGTGGTCCACATGAGCCTTGGATATACCTCTTTTTTTACTCCCATAATCTAAAATTCGATGGAAAAATGCATGGACGGTGTGGATACAATACATACATCACAGTGGCCCTCAGAGCCCTATCCCATCCCGAGCTCGCGACGGGTGGTGGAAGTACCCAATCCGCGCCGGTATTTTGGCTTCTCGTCTCCCGAACCGTCTCGTCACCATAAGCCACCGCCCACCTGCCGAGTCATGGGGAGATGAACGCCCGTTTCTCGAGCTATGAGTTATGACAGTGGAAAATGTGCTGTAGCTGCATGGTAACTTGGTGAGGGTTTATATAGAGCATAAGCTTTCCCCCTTACCTCTACGGAGGGCGGAAGAGCAGTTTTCAGGAGACGCCATTAACAATGCCCTGAGCTTCGGAACCCACCGTATCTGGTGCGTCACCTTGCTTTTGTCCCATTGAAAACAACCATTCGATAAAAAACTCCAGAGTGTTAACGGAGAATCCATACACTGTCATGCACGGTTTACCGGCACCGGGCCTTTGAATGGTCATATCATATCATACGGCTGAGATCCATCTAAATGCTTGAATACGTACTCTTTGGAAGCGGATTGCGTGCTGTGTTGCCTGGCAAAGTTTTGTGAGCCCCGTCATGATGTGTGTTATATCCACACCTTAGGATATGAGGCTAAAAAATAAGGTAGAACCAATCCTCAAGTGGACCACATTACGGAAAGGAGTGGGGATTGAAGATCTACCATTGAAAACTTATTGGGGTCATGAATTTATTTTTTTTATCAAACAGATATTTGTATTTTCCTTCCATCCGTATATGTGTGACCTCTTGGACAGGTTGGATGAGAAATGAAGAGATGGTGGGCCCTAGGAAAGTTTTAACGGTGAGTGTTATTGTACTACTGCTTTCTTTTATGTTGTGGTCCACTTCAGGTTTGAATATGACTCATTTTTGGGCTCATGCCTTAAAACGCTCTCGCAGAATCTATAAAAGGTATGAATATAACACATATATCATGATGTGGCCCATATACATCATGGTGGGGTACAAGACTTTGCCACGCAACACATCACCTAGGTTGGTGGTGTGTTGACTTGGCGAGGTTCCGAGGGCACCACATCATGATGTATATTTCATATCCACACCGTACATTCATTTTTTCCGTATCATTTTAAAGCATGAGCTAAAAATGAGGTAGATCCAAATCTCAAGGGAACCACACAACATAGAAAGTGGGTACAATGATGCCCATTGTTGAAACCTTCTCAAGTCCCACAAAAATCAGCTTGATTAAAAAATTCTATGTCCTCTATGAAATTTTCAATGGAAGGGTCAATCCCCGCTGTTTTTTATGGTGTGGTCCACTTGAGGTGGTGCCCACAAACTTTGTCACGACCAATTGTAGGGCTGTCAATGGACCGGGTTGGCCCAATGGGCTTTCGGGCCTTGCCCGCCTTGGGCCGGGCTTGGACTAGAATATCAGGCCTGCGGGTCGGGTTTGAGCCTAAAATGTAAGCCCATTTTTCAAATAAGCCAGAATTGCACTAGGCTGTTCAAAAACCCATTAGTCAGCCCAACTCAAATACATATATTTTTAATTTAAAATTTAAGTTAAAATAGTTTTCCTCTCAAAATTTAAATTTCACACAAATTTTCCCCAAAAATCCATCTCCTCCTAAAGTTCATTTCATTCTCTATAGTGTTGAAGAATTTTTTTCATATATGGAAAAGAGAACGGTTTCTCTCTCTATGTAAAAGGTCAGGCTCGGGCTAAGGTTGGGTTCGGGCTGGATCCTTTATTTGTATCTTGGGCTGGGCTCGAGCTAGACTGTTATAGCCCGTCACGGGCTTGGGCCGAGTTTGGGCATATATTGAGAGAGGAGGGTCGGGCTTGGACAGAACTTGGCCCGGTCCTAACTTGGCCGATTGACGCCCCTAACCAGTAGTGTTGCACCATAGGTGAGCGTGTGAACTAATACCTTTTTTTAACACCCACGCACACACGCACACACCCTATAGGTATTTAAACAAGTACTTCAGTGTTGAAGTGCAGTGCGTCAGCCATTGAGCCATGCATTTAGACTTGACTGTACAAAATCTTACACTCAGTGTTGAAGTGCAGTGCGTCTGCCATTGAGCCATGCATTTAGACTTGACTGTACAAAATCTTACACTTGATGTTGGTGGGTTATTTCTAGCTAGGTACATGCAATAGATGCTTGAGCTATCTACTTCAGATCTTCAGTGTGATACATTTGCATACACACACACACTGTACGGACCCCTAATACAGCGAAATTGACCGCATGTTCCTGACTGAAATTAATTCCCTTACTAGCCTCTTGATACTTTTTAAACTTTTCTATGGATGAAGATACCTGTCATATTGAGCGATGCGCCTGATAGTTATTAATGTGTGAAAGATGGATTAAGCAGGATGGTCAGAGATTTACAGTGGGGCCCATTGTGAGACATGTTTTTTATTCACACATTCCTTCCCTTTCAAGAGCTAATTATAATACATAATGGCAAAATTCGGGTGAAGGAAGTGGATTACACCACAAGAAACAATGTGATTTATTTGAGACCTGTTAGAACTAGAAAATGAACCGGGGGGAACATCTTCTGAGATCTGGTGTTTTGTTGCTCTGGGGTTTTGAATAATAGAAATATTCGTAGACAATTACAAGCATTCACAAAAGTACACAAGAGAAAAGATATCGTAAGGCGAATTTTATTCCAGAGATCCTGGGATCTTGTACATTCCAGGCCGTGATCTGGCACAAGCCCTTAATTACATCGAATGATCGATGATCCTTGATTAAAAGGCAAAAGATTAGTCAGCAGGGACTATGGTTTTAGAGTTCATGGTCATGGAGACCTGGCGTTTGTGTGGTCACGGAGACCTGTATTTGTGTGGTCGCGGAGACCTGTATTTATATGGTCGCGGAGACCTGTATTTATTGTGTTTTGTTATGGACTGATCCATCTTTGTACGAGTCGGATGTTTATGTCCCATGTTTTGTCCGGAGATCCGGGCTGAGACTGTCAGGGTTTATGGCCGGGAAGGACGATTTTGGGCCCGCACCTGTCAATGTATGGACAGGTGACCTTGGAAAGTCAGTTCCACAATTGTGTATACCTGAGCAGCTCAACAAGCGGATGCCGTTTAGATGGGTAGGGCATCGACTGTTCTTGAAGTGTCAGTCTTTAACAAATTATGTGTGATAGTTTAAAACTCTCCTGGCATGGTTTATCGTGTTAACCGTAGTCCCCTTTGCTTAGTCCGGACCTGAATCCGGGTCATATTATGATAGTACATGTAATGGCGATGCATCAGTATGGTTCTGGGCGCTGGCGGCCTCTTTTTGGGAGGATTGCTCCATTCAGCTCGTTGGATCGGATCGGACTCCAAAGGCTTGTATTCTGCTCACTGGGTGGCCCGGATTGGTCATTTGACTGCTCCATTGCGTCCGGAACGCTCGAAATACCCAAAATAGGCCCAAACGGGGCTCAAAAACGTCATAAAATGAGGATTTAAAAGTGATGGAATGAACGCTCAAAGTGCTGATTTTTGCGATCCGCTGGCCTGATTTTACTGATGCGTTGGGGCCAGCGCGTCCAAAAATGATTGTTAAAAATTATCTATTTTCATGATGCGCTAGGCTATTTTTCTGACGCGCTGGGGCTAGTGCGTCCGAAAATAACTTCGTTTAGGAATGTTCATTTTTCTGATGCGCTGGATCATTTTTGTGATGCGCTGGGGCCAGTGCGTCCAAAAAAGATGAGTTTTAAGTTCTTGTTGATTTATTTGATTCGAAGAGGGCTTTTCCTGATGCGCTGGATCATTTTTGTGATGCGCTGGGCCCAGTGCGTCAAAAAAAGATGACTTTTTAAGTTATTTCATCTCTGGACCTGTTATGGTCGGAGGTGCGATTTCCGGCGAGGGGTTCCGGCGATCGGAAAAAAAGGTTTTTCGGTGAAGAGGTTTGGCTCTCTCTCTCTCTCTCTCTGAATCTTACAAATGAGGTGGTGGGAGGGGGTATTTATAGGTAAAGTCGTCCAATAGGAGGTCGACACGTGTAGCGCGTCGAGTAAATGGGTCGGCGCGTCGATAAAGTTACTCGGCGCGTCTCGAAATGGTTAGAGTTCAGAAGCTGATTTTCAGGACGCGCTAGCTGTCAGTGCGTCTTAAAATTGGCTGAAATTTTGGATGCGCTGGACGAATTTTTGGACGCGCTGAGTGCAGTACGTCCTGAAATTCATTTTCTGAAAAATCATTGAATTTCATGATGCGCCGGGTGAATTTATGGACGCGCTGGAGGCAGTGCGTCCTGAAATTCACTTCATAAAAATCGTCCGAATTTCTTGATGCGCTGGATGACTTTCTGGACGCGCTGGAGGCAGTGCGTCCTGAAATTCATTTTCTAAAAATGATTGAATTTTATGATGGGCTGGCCGTGGATTTTCTCGATGCGCCGACGTACTCGTGCTTCACAAAATTGGGTTTTACAAAACGGAGGGCTTGTGGGGTCCGCCTTGCGATGAATGTCGATGCACTGCTCCTATTTCTCCATAATTGAGATAACCCTCCCAAATTTGGAGAGTTCTGGTCATGATGACCGGTGGGGTCCACCACTGGCCCAATTTTCCGTCTTTTTTGGTTAAGTCTGATGCGTGTTGTGATTTTAACGCGATTTTCGATGCACTGGCCCTAAATCTAATTAAGTGATGATTTAGACACTCGTAATTACCGTTTCGAGGATCCTCGCTTTTGGGACCCCAACAGATGCCCCTCCGATGCGTTGGGATGAACGCGCAGCGGTCCGTGGCGACGCATCGGATTTTTCGGGTCCCACTATAAATAGGGAAGTCCAGGTCATTTCGTCATTTCGCTTTCATTTTTTGACGACCAGAGCTCTCGGCCAGCGCATCGAAGAAATCTCCAGCGCATCGAATAATAGTCGCCAGCGCGTCAAACAATTAGGTAGCGTGTCGAGTAATTCAGACTCTAGCCTTTTGTCGATGCGCTACCCTCAGCGCGGCCACTAATTGGACTTGGGATTTTTCGAATTTCTGAACACGCCATAGCGCCCCGCGTATGTTAAATGGTCGCGCTAACCTCAGCGCGTTAGTAAACTCAAAATCCCCCCATTTATTGACGCGCTAAGGCCAGCGCGTCCTCCCGTGCTTTGTTAAAACTCATCTCATGACGCGCTGAGTTCAACGCGTTGTACTTTGGCATTTTTCGATGCGCCAGCCCCAGCGCGTACTCGCGTGCCTGGGAAAGCCCATTTGATGGACGCGCTAATTTGTGGCGCTTATGAAAATTCAGACTTGGTGGATTTATCATTTTCTGGACGCGCTGGGGCCGGCGCATCATGTTTTTTGAACTTGTGAAGTTGTGCGATTTTTGCGACGCGCTGGGCTCTGCGCGTGTGATTTTGGGACTTAGTGAAATTCATTGAATTTGTTACACATACCGGATCCTGCACGTATATTTTCAAACTTGTTAAGTTGGCCCGATTGTTGAGCGTGTTAAGGCCAACGGGTACTGATTTCTGAGTTCGAGAAGTTGCCTAATTTTAGTGTCCTAATCAAGTACGCTTATCGTGGCTTAACGCGCTCGCATTCGGGTTCATTTGATCATTGCTCACGATATTTGGGACTGTTGTTTCGGGTGCGTGGAGCCTCACACACCCTCATATTCAACCTGATCGCCTTTGAGCATTACCAGGGCATGTGAAGCCTCACGCACCCAGCCCATAGGCCTTGGTGGAATCTGGGGTTTTTGCGAGCGTTATACTGGCGATCTGCCGTGTCTCTAAAAGGGTGTGAGGCCCTACACTTCTGCTTCGCATTTGCGCATGCGTGCCAGTTGTGCTAGGGAGGTGTAAGTCTCACGCACTTGGAAAACTTCCTAGTTGCATCAGTTTAATGGGCAATTCTAATAGCGAATTTAAGTGATGTTTCGAGCGTACCTTTGCATGTCTTTTCTTAGCCTTTCTTGTCTTTACGCGAGTGGCTTCATGTGCTTCTTCCTTCTTTTCTTTTGTCGAACTGCCTCATTGGTTCATCCGTCTTGTTTTTTAGCAGACAATGGCCATAACTCGCGCTTCTCTACGCGCGGCCCGGGATTGTATGAGGCGGCTTCTGAATGCCCTAGACCACCCTGAGGCTTGGTCATTTCTCGCCGGTCAATGCGACGAGGTGGCCGAAGCCTTGACTCATCTCGGCGCGGACTCCCGCCCCATTTTTCGGGCTATCCAGAATGTCTCGGCGATGGCCTCCATCTCTGATGAGCGTAAGGAGGCCATTTCTAGCTTCATCGGCGATTCTTCCCTCTTGAAAAAATTGGCTGTCCTCGAGGCGGAGGAGCCTTCTCTGGCTGCTTCTTTCCTTTCCCTGTCGAAGCGACTTAGCTTCCTGAAGGAGGAGAAGAGGGAGAGCAGGCGATTTCTAGCTTGGCTTGTCCCATTGGCGGAGGCCGAGTATCCGGATCGCCGCGCTGGTGTTGGGGTCCCAAAAGTGAGAATCCTCGAAACAATGATTCCGAGTGCCCAAATCATCACTTGGTTGAATTTAGGGCCAGCGCATCGAAAATCGCGGCGCGAATCACAACACGCATTAGACTTAACCAAAAGGCGAGAGACTGGGCCAGTGGTGGACCCCACCGATCATCATGATAAAAAACCCCCCAAATTTGAGAGGGATACCTCAATTATGAAGAAATAGGAGCAGTGCATTGACAATCATCGCAAGGCGGACCCCACAAGCCCTCCGTTCTGCAAAACCCAATTTTGAGAAGCACGAGTACGTCGGTGCATCAAGAAAATCCACGGCCAGCGCATCGTGAAATTCAATCATTCAGAAAATGAATTTCAGGACGCAGTGCCTCCAGCGCGTCCAAAAATTCGTCCGGTAAATCAAGAAATTCGGAAAGTTTAACGAATTTAATTCCAGGACGCACTGACCTTCGGCGCATCAAGAAATTTACCCAGCGCATCAAGAAATGCATGCAGTTTTTCGGGATGAATTTCAGGACGCACTGCCCTCAGCGCATCCAATAATTCAGGAATTTCAAGACGCGCTGACCCTCAGCGAGTCCAATAAATCAGGCACTTTCAGCAATTTCAGGACGCACTGACAACCAGTGCGCCCTAAAAATCAGGATCCCAACTAAGACATTTTTAGACGCGCCGAGTGATTTTCTCGACGCGTCAGCATCTTTTCTCGACGCGCTACACGTGTCGACCTCCTATTGGACGACTTTACCTATAAATACCCCCTCCCACCACCTTATTTGAAGGATTCAGAGAGAGAGAGAGAGAGCCGAACCTCTTCGCCAGAAAACTTTTTTCGATCGCCGGAACCCTTTTCTGATCACCGGAACCCCTCGCCGGAAATTGCACCTCCGACCATAACAGGTCTGGTGATGAAATAGCTTAAGTCATCATTTTTGGACTTACTGGCCCCAGCGCATCACAAAAATGATCCAGCGCATCAGGAAAAACCCTCGGCGGATCAAATAAATCATCAACATAAAACTCATCATTTTTTGACGCACTGGCCCCAGCGCATCACAAAAATGATCCAGTGCATAAGGAAAAACTCTCGGCGGATCAAATAAATCATCAACATAAAACTCATCATTTTCCGACGCACTGGCCTTAGCGCATCGCAAAATAGTCTAAAGGGAAGAATACAGGGGTTAATCAACCAAGGGGTGATTAGTATGAAGGCACCAGAAACGACAACGAAGGAAACAACGGGGGTAGTTTCAGCCTTCCCCTCAGACGAAAGCACCCAATTGCGCATCCCGTTCCACGAACCTGAAGAACCCTGGACTTTGGTTAGCAGCCGAAAAAGGCTCGAGAATCGAAGAAGACTCCTCGACCGCAAGAAGAAAGGGACGAGAAAGAAGGATAGCCAAGAGAAGAGCCGACTTATAGAGGCTTAGGTACATTGCGCGATGGTGTCATTTACAGAACAGCCATCAACGGAAGAGACATTGCGGGCAGGTGAAGAAGAAGTCAATGCCGTCATCCTCCGATCCGGAAGGCAAATGCCGGAACGTGTTCGGCCAGAACCAATTGACCCGATGCAAGAAGACGGAAACCCGGATATACCCTCAACAAGGCCCCAGGGGCAGAAGTTGAAAGAGAAAGTTGTTGAGGCCACGTCCAGTCAGCCGAAGCCAAGGCAGGGGGCAGCACCAGTAGTATATGATGTCGTGTTACACCTGCAAAGGGTCTCGGCTCGCCTGAGCATATACGACACTCAGAGAGGCAAACCTCAGTTCATTACTCAGAAAGAAGCCGCAGGTCAGTCAGCTGAAGAACCTCAAAGGACTTCCAAGAAATTTTACATAATCCCGAAGCACTTGCGACAGCCCGGGCAGTCCGTCCTGGAGATGATATCGAATCAGCACATGAGTGTGCTCAAATCTAGCTTCAACATGCCAGTACCGAAAATAGGAAGAGTTAAGCCTTTCCCAAGGGCTCCTAGCCAGTTTGTGGTACCGCCAAGTGCCAGTACGAAGAAAGAAATCAAATTCTATTCAGTGTCAAGTGAACCCGCACAGTCCAAGGACGAGGCTGAAAAATCACTCCGTTTACCTCAACCGATAGAAGAGGAAAGGTACAGTGAGGTTAGCCGTAACATCATGAAGAATATGAGTTTCTGTTACTCGGAATCAGCCTCAAATGGTAGAATGTTAGCACCGTTCAAAGAAAACACCGAAGCTTACCAAGGCAGAGAAGGGTTAGGGGCAAAGATGAAGATTAGAGATGTCAACATGATAACAATCAGTCCCACGGAAGAGGTACAGCTACAAGAAGCAGTCGACGTCATCCAACCCAGCGCCGCACCTGCACAGATAGAAGACGGGGGACAGCCCTCGATAGATGAGCTTGAAGAAATAAACCTGGGAACCCCAGAGGACCCTAGAAATACATACCTGAGTAAAAATGTCCCAGAAGAGGAGAAAGAGAAATACATCCGACTGTTGAAAGAGAACATGGACGTGTTCGCTTAGACATATTCAGAAATGCCAGGGCTCAGTCCAACAATTGCGATGCACAAGTTGGGCATCTTGAAAGGGAAGAAAATGGTCAAACAGCCTCAACAACGATTCCACAAGTTCATGCCGACATCATACATTCACCACCGGAAGAATTGCATCAGTCGATAATGTCCTGGCCTTTTACAGCCTGGGGCATGGACGTGATCGGGCCGATTAGTCCACCATCCTCCCAGGGGCATCAGTACATCCTTACAGCGACCGACTATTTCTCCAAATAGGCTGAGGCAGTCGCCCTGAGAAACGTGAAAGCCAGACATGTCGAAGGTTTTATTCGTCACACTATATTATACCGACATGGTATCCCCGAGAGAATCACCACGGACAACGGGACACCCTTCAAGAACGCTACTATTGATAAACTGTGTGCAAAATTCAAGATCAAGCATTGTTATTCATCGCCCTATTATCCTCCTGCGAATGGACTGGCCGAAGCATTCAACAAGACTATTGTGAAGATTCTGAAAAAGACAGTGACAAAAAATAAGAAGGACTGGGACAGACGGTTGCCCGAAGCACTGTGGGCATACCGAACTACACACCGCACGGCCACCCGGGCTACTCCTTACTCACTGGTGTACGGTACGGAAGCTGTGATCCCGATGGAAATACAAGTTAAGTCGCTACGGGTCGCTCTCCGACACTCCCTGACAACCGAGCATAATGCCAAGAGCCGGATGATCGAACTCGATAATTTAGATGAAAAGAGGCTCGCTGCCCAACAAAGGCTCGAAATGTATCAAAAGCAAATTTCCGCCGCATACGATAAGCGTGTCAGGGGTAGATCATTCAAGAAGGGTGATCTCATGCTAATGATGAAGTGTCCGGTGCCGACCCAAGGGCTGAAAAGTAAATTCGATCCAAAATGGGATCCCGACTGCATTATCGATGAAGTATATTCCAACGGAGCCTATCGAGTGATAGATTGCAAAGGGCAGGGCATCAGTTCGCTGGTGAATGGTCGGTTCTTGAAAAGATATTACACTTAACAGAGGCTTATCGTTGCAAGTTGTAAACACCCAATTAGAGGGAAAAGTGTAATAAAGTAGATACCAAAAGAAAGGATACCATGCAATCACTAAACTAAAATGCTAATCGTCTATTTTGTACTTACACAGGTATCGGAGAAGCCAATAAGACTCAGGACACGTCGAGCATGACACCCCAGTCTCTCCAAGGACGTCCAGAATTGGGATAAGCCCTGAACCGAGACCCGGTTAAGTCTTTGTTCCCATAAGCATGGGTTTAAGTCCTAACAGGGGGACGTTCCTTTCCGAAAGGCCCAATCTAATTGCATTCAAATTCAAATAAACTGAAAAGCAGGCTAAAGGCACAATATAAATTCAAGACTGCAATAGTATACATATTGTTACAACATTCACTACAACATATTCTAACGTATTTCAAATTACAAGTGAAGATTATTACAGTTCAACTATCTAGAGTCTTCAAGCATTGTTCTAACAAGTTGACCGCAGATTCTTCGATCGCCTTCTGTCTCGCCTCGACCGCGGCTAAGACTTGGGCGGGGTCAGGAGTGTCTTGGAGAGACCGCTCCAGCTCCGTAACTTGTGCCCTCATGGCATTACACTTCGCCTCGCGCTGGTCGATAGAAGACTGCAGGCGTTCCTTCTAACTGCTGAACTTCGAAAGTTTGAGATGGACGATAGAATGTTCAGCTCATAATCGGGCCATCTCATTTTCAATCTCTGCAAGACGTCCGGTAGCCTCTTGGTAGTCAGCGTCTACAGCCTACCAATCCCTTCGTACCGCGGCCACGTCCGCCTCTTGTAACTCAAGTTCCGGAAGGAGGGACCGCAAGTGACCACGTTTTTCTTCGACAGAAGGATCAACCTTGAGGTGCCTCGCCTCATTCACTTGAGCCATTCCATCTTTGAATTGGGACACGTGGCTGACTATCGAAGAAATGTCAATCCCGAGCCACATGGCGTTAGCTCCAACGCCTGCAGTGCCTCATCCAAGATAGACCATTCATCCCCATTCTTCAACGAATCAATGATATTAGACAGTAAGCTCTTGAGAAGATTCGCTTTGGTCCTTGACAGGCCTCGGAGAGATGAGAGGAATGCCTCAGGCAAGACTACAGGAACCGGGACGCTGGCAGGAGTAGTGACTGGCAAAAGAAACAATAAACGTTAGCACACTGAAGAAAGAAGAGAAGCAAGCAGGTAGTAAGACAAGTAGTATACCAGCGAGAGTTTCATCACTCGGTGCACCAGTTGAGGCAACAGGTATTGACGAGCTAGGGGCGCATCCAGCCACAACTTCCACTACCGGCTAAGGCAATTTAGGAGAAGGAAGAACAACGACCTCAGGGGCAGTGATGGCTTGAGCTGTTTCAGTGATGAGGGGTACTTCGGCGGTAGGCTCTGGTGCGTTAGCGGCATCTGCAAGCATGGTTCCTCGGGAAGGGAGTGCTGCCTCTTTCATAGCAACAACAGGTCTCGCCTCAGGGACGAGGCTAGGGTCCGCTGCAGCCTCGGTATTGACAGGGTCGGCAAGAGAGGGATCTTCAACTCTTGGCTCACCATCGATGTCCATGGGGATGGGTCCCGTGTCTGCCTCGGGAACAGATCTCTCGTATATTGGCTCATCACCTTCACCTTCTTCCATAGGATGATCTCCGCTGAGGCCCGCCTGCGAGCTCATCTCCCCTTCTTCCCTTGGTCCGCTCGCATCATCAGCCGGGACACTGCCGGCAGCTTGGGGGAGCCGGCTCCGTGCTTTCTCAGCCTTGTACAGCTTCAAAAGGTCCTTTATCTTCTTTCCTCCGTCAGTGACGGGGATGCGATGAGCGGTCTTCACTCGAGGACCAGAACGTTCAGGAGATAGTTCAGAATCACTATCCCCGGGAACAGAACGTCTGGACAGGCTCGTCCGACTCGCCAGACTCTGACCGCGACCTCCCTGACCACCGGTCGGTGGGGTACCTGCTGCTGCAACATCACCCTCTCCACCGCCCTCGCCATCACCCTCTCCACCCTCTCTGATGATCTCCTCACCAACATCACCTCCCCCATCATTGCCATCACCAACATCATCATCATTATCGTCCCCTCCGTCGTCATCACCGGCATCCTTCTCTCCACCGACATCCCCCACCACGTCGGCCTCATCGTCATCGTCATCACCGATATTGTAACGCTCTCTTTGTCCCTCTGCCATAGGACCAATGAGTGGGGAATCCGGATTCCCTTGCAGTGTGACCATCTGCCCGTAAGCGACCCACCCTTCAAGCGTGTGTTCGGGTTTCTCATGATCTATTATAACATTCAGAGAGCGAATAAACTTCTGCACACCCGGAGTAGCCAATTGACGGAGCAGCTCTGCCACATAGCCCAAGCCGTCAGCAGGAGCAGGATCAACGATCGGGGGAGAAACGAAGACAGGGTCGGCCACGTGTCGATTGTTTCGGATCAAGGAATATTGGTGAGCCCACCACCTCATCCATCCATATGTGGCGCCAGGGATATACTCTGTGCCTGGAACAATGAAAGAACAACCCGATCTGGTGAGCAGGAGCTATCGCCATATCCATTTCCAATGGATCGGTCCTGTGCCGTAAGCCCGCTGCTCTCTTATCACTGGTTCGAGCGTCTCTGGTACCCCTTGGTCATAACCAAATTGCCTGGAAAATCGATTTGGGTAGTATGGCTCTCTCCAAAACTCAGCACCCTCTCTCAAAGGCAATGAGCCCGGACGGATAGATATCAGAAAACAACGCCCATAGGAGCCAAGGCTCTCGTCATCATCAAGTAATTTAGGATCTTCACTATTGGTCCCGGAGAAAAGGAAGAAGTCGACGTCATCGTGACGAGCTATCTTTGCCTCGATAGTCGCCAAGTTTCCGCTGATCATCTTCCACTTCTGAAAGGCATGCAATGGAACCGACCCCCTCCGGATGAAGTCTTTGAGTTCTATGCCATAGACCCATGGGAAGTAAACCCCAAGCCATCCTGAAAAGAAATGCCACCCGCAATAAGAAGAATTTAGTCCAAAGGAAGCTGAGCCCTTATTGTTGATGACACCGCCAAAGGCCCGATATATGGAGCACAATACCACCGGGGCCAATGCATAACGATGGCCGTTAGCCAGACTCCCTGCCACAGCGAAGCAGGAGACTCTCACACTATCTGCCTGCTTAGAGCTTGGGAGCGCCACACAACACAACCAGTAGGCTAAGAACCCTGCGAGTTCGCAGGTGGGAGATAGCTTGTTCGGCTGCGGGAACTTCTTCTTCATCTTGGCCTCCAGAACCAACTTATCCCTGCGGCCTTCATCATACGATCCATAATTTAAGCTGAGACAGGAAGAAAACCATCAGTATAAAAAAATGGAACAGGACACGAAGAGTGCAAGTCAAGTAAAGAAGCTCACTTCAGACCATGACTGAAGTAAATCAGCCAGTCCTCAAAAGGCACTTTGTCCCTGGAGCCTAAGAATTGCGGCAGCTCCGCAAACAATTCATAGCAGGCTTCAGAGTAGAAACCTTCATTGACGCCTTTTTTCTTCTTGGATAGCTCCTCGTCGCTAGGCGTCCATTCATCATAAATTCTACCGCGAATGGGAAGACCGGCTATCCGGTACAGGTCCCAGAGCGATATGCTCATTTCCCCGTACGGCAGGTGGAAGGAGTTTGTAATAGAGCTCCAGTGATTCAAGAACCCCTTATAGACGCATGGTTCTCGATGAAAGTAGCTCGACATCGCCTGAATAGCCCGTAGGAGACCCACTTGCTTCAAAGTCTCTTCATGCTGCTCGACCATTCGGCTGGCCCAAGCTTCGTAGCCAGGGTGAGGGCTCAGGTGTCCTCGGGTCCTGAACCCCCCGGTCGGCCAAATTTCCACGTCGGACAGAGGGCGAAACCTTTGGCATAAGGTCTCATAGTAATGTGTCGGAAATGGCAGGTGAGGATCGTGGTTTGGCTCCAAGAATATCAGGTCCTCCCCAAGGACAGACTGCAGTGTACCGTTCTTGGATACAACGCAGTTGACGAATGTCTCGGGAACAGACGTCCAGGAGTCGACGCTGTAAAAAGAGTTTGAGCGACACACATCAGATGGTTCGTACTCGGTAGAGAGCGATATCTCTAGAAGCTCTTGGGAAATCGGATGAATTGCTTTGTGTAGGGGTTACGGATCACAAGAGATGATACCGCCAGCTTCGCGGAGGACCAGACAACCCTCATCCTATCAGACTTCGACTTGGCTTGGTTCTCCATGTAGACCTGCTTAGCGCTTTTTTCAGTCGTCTTCGGGCGACCTCGCTTAGCAGACTGAGTAGGCACAATTGGGCTCGCTTCACCCTCTTCAGACCCAACAACCTCATCGGTCCGGAAACCTTGCAAGGGAGCATACCACGCATCCCATTCTTCTTGAGTACCCTCGTCAGGAGGGGTCGGTAGGGCCTTGTCATAGAGTATCTTCCGTTGAACATTCTTCGGAAGAGTCAAGATGCGTTCATAAAAGTTGAACGTCTCCGGCGGGAGGAACCACTGCGGATTCTCAGCCAACGGCCTGGAAACCTGCTTGGCGGCGGCGCGCTTACGCTTTCATGGAGTCTGAGGCGGACCCGAAGGACCGGCTTGTGACGAATTGCTAGCCATTATAATCTGCAACGGCATGAAAAGGGCTTAAGTACAGGGCAAAGGGAAATATCCTCATAAAATCAATCAAACATTTACAAAATCCAAAGGGATACGAAGCAGTAAGTGAACAAAGCACAAGCGCCAATCCAAGCCACTGCGGAACACATTCGAAACTAATGGAAAAAGAAATGAAACGACAACATCCACAACCACAACATCATGGTCACAAACACACAAGCGAGGAAAGACAGAAGTAAAGCGGAAAAGTATAATTAACATTCATCAAACCATGAGGGCTATTCCAAATGTCTAAATTGTTAATGTCAATCGTTTAAATGATAAAAAATCAACAGTCAATGTAAAACGACTCAAAATTGCGGGGACCCCTCCCCAAAGCCAGAAAGCGAGGATCTCAGTCCTGCGTCAGCGGGAGAACCCGGGCCCTCAACTCATCGACTTTCGCCTGGACCTGGCCTTCCTTGAAGATCAAGTTCACTAGGATGGAAATGCATTGTTGCACGAGATCAAAATTCAGGTGCTCGGCATTGGCGTAGTTCCGTATAATGGAGACGTCGATCGCCGGGTCGTCATGTTCCCGTATAACCTCCCTGACCATCCTCCAGATGCCAGCACGGCGATTCGGATACTCGGCCTCCGCCAAAGGGACAAGCCAAGCTAGAAATTGCCTGCTCTCCCTCTTCTCCTCCTTCAGGAAGCTAAGTCGCTTCGATAGGGATAGGAAAGAAGCAGCCAGAGAAGTCTCCCCCGCCTCGAGGACCGCCAATTCTTCCAAGAGGGAAGAATCGCTGATGAAGCTAGAAATGGCCTCCTTACGCTCGTCAGAGATGGAGGCCATCGCCGAGACATTCTGGATAGCTCGAAGAATGGGGCGGGAGTCCGCGCCCAGATGGGTCAAGGCTTCGGCCACCTCGTCGCATTGACCGGCGAGAGATGACCAAGTCTCAGGGTGGTCTAGAGCATTCAGAAGCCGCCTCATACAATCCCGGGCCGCGCGTAGAGAAGCGCGAGTTATGGCCATTGTCTGCTAAAAAACAAGACGGATGAACCAATGAGGCATTCTAACAAAAGAAAAGAAGGAAAAAGTACGTGACGCCACTCGCGTAAAGACAGAAAGGCTAAGAAAAGGCATGCAAAGGTACGCTCGAAACATCACTTAAATTTGCTATTAGAATTGCCCATTAAGCTGATGCGATCAGGAAGTCTCCTAAGTGCGTGAGACCCTACGCCTCCCTACGACAACTGGCACGCATGCGCAAATGCGAAGCAGAGGTATAGGGGCTCACACCCTTTAGAGACATGGCAGATCGCCAGTATAAAGCTCGCAAAAAACCCCAGATTCCACCAAGGCCTGTGGGCTAGGTGCGTGAGGCTTCACACGCCCTGGTAATGCTCGAAGGCGATCAGGTTGAGTATGAGGGTGTGTGAGGCTCCACGCACCCGAAACAACAGTCCCTAAATATCATGGCCAATGATCAAATGAACCCGAATGTGAGCGCGTTAAGCCATGATAAGCGTACTTGATTAGGACACTAAAATTGGGCAACTTCTCAAACTCAGAAATCAGTACCCGTTGGCCTTAACACGCTCAACAATCGAGCCAACTTAACAAGTTTTAAAAATATACGTGCGGGATCCGGTATGTGTAACAAATTTAATGAATTTCACTAAGTCCCAAAATCGCACGTGCAGGGCCCAGCGTGTCGCAAAAATCACGCAACTTCACGAGTCCAAAAAACATGACGCGCCAGCCCCAGCGCGTCCAGAAAATGACAATTCCACCAAGTTCAAATTTTCATAAGCGTCACACCTTAGCGCGTCCATCAAATGGGTTTTCCCAGGCACGCGAGTACGCACTGGGGCTGGCGCATCGAAAAATTACAAAATGCAACGCGCTGAACTCAGCGCGTCATGAAATGAGTTTTAACCAAGCACGGGAGGATGCGTTGGCCTTAGCGCGTCAATAAAAAGGGGGGATTTTGGGTTTACTAACGCGCTGAGGTTAGCGCGACCATTTAACATACGCGCGGTGCTATGGCGCGTTCAGAAATTTGAAAAAATCCCAAGTCCAATTAATGGCCGCGCTGAGGGTAGCGCATCGACAAAAGGCCAGAGTCTGAATTACTCGACACGCTACCTAATAGTTTGACGCGCTGGCGACTATTATTCGATGCGCTGGTGATTTCTTAGATGCGCTGACCGAGAGCTCTGGTGGTCGAAAAATGAAAGCGAAATGACGAAATGACCTGGACTTCCCTATTTATAGTGGGACCCGAAAAATCTGATGCGTCACCATGGACCGCTGCGCGTCCATCCCAACGCATCGGAGGGGTATTTGTTGGGGTCCCAAAAGTGAGGATCCTCGAAACAATGATTCCGAGTGCCTAAATTATCACTCGGTTGAATTTAGGGCCAGCACATCAGAAATCACGGCGTGAATCAAAAGGCGAGAGACTGGGCCAGTGGTGGACCCCACCGATCATCATGATAAAAAAACCCCCCAAATTTGGGAGGGATACCTCAATTATGAAGAAATAGGAGCAGTGCATCGACAATCATCGCAAGGCGGACCCCAGAAGCCCTCCGTTCTGTAAAACCCAATTTTGAGAAGCATGAGTACGTCGGCGCATCAAGAAAATCCACGGCCAGCGCATCGTGAAATTCAATCATTCAGAAAATGAATTTCAGGACGCACTGCCTCCAGCGCGTCCAAAAATTCGTTCGGCGCATCAAGAAATTCGGACAGTTTCACGAATTTAATTCCGACTATGGTTAACACGATAAACCATGCCAGGAGAGTTCTAAAATATCACACACGATTTGTTAAAGACTGACACTTCAAGAACAGTCGATGCCCTACCCATCCAAACGGCATCCGCTGGTTGAGCTGCGCAAGTACACACAACTATAGAATGGACTTCCCGAGGTAACTTGTCCCTACATTGACAGGCGCGGGCCCAGAGTCATCCATCTCAGCCATAAACCCTGACAGTTTCAGCCCGGATCTCCGGTCAAAACATGGGACATAGACATCCGACTCGTACAAAGATGGATTAGTCCATAACAAAACACAACAAATACAGGTCTCCGCGACCATACAAATACAGGTCTCCACGACTATACAAATACAGGTCTCCGCGACCATACAAATGCAGGTCTCCGTGACCATACAAACACAGGTCTCCGTGACCATACAAATATAGGTCTCCGCGACCATACAAATATAGGTCCCTATGACCACACAAACACAGGTCTCCACGACCATGAACTCTGAGACCATGCATAGTCCCCGCTGACTAGTCTTCTGCCTTTTAATCAAGGGTCATCGATCATTCGATGTACTTAAGGGCTCGTGCCAAACCACAGCCTGGAATGTATATGATCTCAGGATCTCTGGAATAAAAAAAATTCGCCTTGCGATATCTCTTCTCTTGCGTACTTTTGTGAATGCTTGTGATTGTCTATGAGTGTTTCTATTATTCAGAACCCCGGAGCAACATAAAACACAACATCTCGGAAGATGTTCCCCGCGGTTCATTTTCTAGTTCCAACAGCTGGCATCTAGAGGATGGTCAGGGAGGCTCTACGAGAACATGACAACTTGGCGATCGACGTCTCCATCATAAGGAACTATGCCAATGCCGAGCACCTAAATTTTGATCTCGTGCAACAATGCATCTCCATCCTAGTGGACTTGATCTTCAAGGAAGGCCAGGTCCAGGCGAAAGTCGACGAGTTGAGGGCTCAGGTTCTCCCGCTGACACAGGACTAAGATCCTCGCTTTCTGGCTTTGGGGAGGGGTCCCCGCAATTTTGAGTCATTTTACATTGACTATTGATTTTTAATCATTTAAACAATTGACATTAACAATTTAGACATTTGGAATGACGCTCATGGTTCGATGAATGCTAATTATACTTTTTCGCTTTACTTCTGTCTTTCCTCGCTTGTGTATTTGTGATGATGACGTTGTGGTTGTGGATGTTGTCGTTTCATTTCTTTTTCCATGGGTTTCGAATGTGTTCCGCAGTGGCCTGGATTGGCGCTTGTACTTTGTTCCCTTGTTGCTTCGTATCCCTTTGGATTTTATAAATGTTTGATTGATTTTATGAGGATATTTCCCTTTGCCTTGTACTTAAGCCCTTTTCATGCCGTTGCAGATTATAATGGCCAGCAATCCGTCACAAGCCGGTCCTTCGGGTCCGCCTCAGACTCCATCAAAGCGTAAGCGCGCCGCTGCCAAGCAGGTTTCCAGGCCGTCGGCTGAGAATCCGCAGTGGTTCCTCCCACTGGAGACGTTCAACTTTTATGAACGTATTTTGACTCTTCCGAAGAATGTTCAACGGAAGATACTCTGCGACAAGGCCCTACCGACCCCTCCTGACAAGGGTACTCAAGAAGAATGCGATGCGTGGTATGCTCCTTTGCAAGGTTTCCGGACCGACGAGGTTGTTGGGTCTAAAGAGGGTGAAGCGAGCCCAGTTGTGCCTACTCAGTCTGCTAAGCGAGGTCGCCCGAAGACGACTGGAAAAAGCGCTAAGCAGGTCTACATGGAGAACCAAGCCAAGTCGAAGTCTGATAGAATGAGGGTTGTCTGGTCCTCCGCGAAGCTGGCGGTATCATCTCTTGTGATCCGTAACCCCTACACAAAGCAATTCATCCGATTTTCCAAGAGCTTCCAGAGATATCGCTCTCTACCGAGTATCGAACCATCTGATGTGTGTCGCGCAAACTCTTTTTACAGCGTCGACTCCTGGACGTCTGTTCCCGAGACATTCGTCAACTGCGCTGTATCCAAGAACAGTACACTGCAGTCTGTCCTTGGGGAGAAGGACATGATATTCTTGGAGCCAAACCATGATCCTCACCTACCATTTCCAACACATTACTATGAGACCTTACGCCAAAGGTTTTGCCCTCTGTCCGATGTGAAAATTTGGCCGATCGGGGGGTTCAGGACCCGATGACACCTGAGCCCTCACCCTGGTTACGAAGCTTAGGCCAGCCGAATAGTCGAGCAGCATGAAGAGACTTTGAAGCAAGTGGATCTCTTGCGGGCCATTCAGGCGACGTCGAGCTACTTTTATCGAGAACCATGCATCTATAAGGGGTTCCTGAATCACTGGAGCTCTGTCACAAATTTCTTCCACCTGCCGTACGGGGAAATGAGCATATCGCTCTGGGACCTGTACCGGATAGCCGGCCTTCCCATGATGAATGGACACCCAGCGACGAGGAGCTATCCAAGAAGAAAAAGAGCGTTGATGAAGGTTTTTACTCTGAAGCCTGCTATGAATTGTTTGCGGAGCTGCTGCAATTCCTGGGCTCCACGGACAAGTGCCTTTTGAGGACTGGCTGATTTACTTCAGTCACGATCTGAAGTAAGCTTCTTTACTTAACTTGCACTCTTCATGTCCTGTTCCATTCTTTTCTTCTACTGATGGTTTTCTTCCTGTCCCAGCTTAAATTATGGATCGTATGATGAAGACCACAGGGATAAGTTGGTTCTGTAGGCCAAGATGAAGAAGAAGTTCCTGCTACTGAACAAGCTATCTCCCACCTGTGAACGCGCTGGGTTCTTAGCCTATTGGTTGTGCTGTGTGGCCCTCCCGAGCTCTAAGCAGGCTGATAGTGTGAGAGTCTCCTGCTTCGCTGTGGCAGGGAGTCTGGCTAACGGCCATCGTTATGCATTGGCCCCAGTGGTATTGTGTTCCATATATCGGGCTTTTGGCGGTGTCATCAGCAATAAGGGCTCGGCTTCCTTTGGGCTAAATTCTTCTTATTGTGGGTGGCACTTCTTTTCGGGATGGCTCGGGGTTTACTTCCCATGGGTTTGTGGCATAGAACTCAAAGACTTCATCCGGAGGGGGTCGGTTCCGTTGCATGCCTTTCAGAAGCGGAAGATGATCAGCGAAAACTTGGCGATTATCGAGGCAAAGATAGCTCGTCACGATGACGTCGATTTCTTCCTTTTCTCCGGGACCAATAGTGAAGATCCTGAATTACTTGATGATGATGAGAGCCTCAGCTCCTATGGGCGTTGCTTTCTGATATCTATCCGTTCGGGCTCACTGCCTTTGAGAGAGGGTGCTGAGTTTTGGAGAGAGCCATACTACCCAAATCGGTTTGCCAGGCAATTTGGTTATGACCAAGGGGTACCAGAGACGCTCGAACCAGTGATGAGAGAGCAGCGAGCTTACGGCACAGGACCGATCCATTGGAAATGGATATGGCGACAGCTCCTGCTCACCAGATCGGGTTGTTCTTTCATTATTCCAGGCACAGAGTATATCCCTGGCGCCACATATGGATGGATGAGGTGGTGGGCTCACCAATATTCCTTTATCCGAAACAATCGACACGTGGTCGACCCTGTCTTCGTTTCTCCCCCGATCGTTGATCCTGCTCCTGCTGACGGCTTGGGCTACGTGGCAGAGCCGCTTCGTCAATTGGCTACTCCGAGCGTGCAGAAGTTTATGACCTCTCTGAATATTATAATAGATCATGAGAAACCCGAGCACACGCTTGAAGGGTGGGTCGCCTACGGGCAGAGGGTCACACTACAAGGGAATCCGGATTCCCCGCTCGTTGGTCCCATCGGAGAGGGACAAAGAGAGCATTACGATATCGGCGATGATAATGATGACGAGGCCGACGTGGCGGGTGATGCCGGTGGAGAGGAGGATGCCGGTGATGACGACGGAGGGGACGATAATGATGATGACGCTGGTGATGGCAATGATGGAGGAGGTGATGTTGGTGAGGAGATCATCAGAGAGGGTGGAGAGGGTGATGGCGAGGGGGATGTTGCGGCAGCAGGTACCCCGCCGTCCGGTGGTCAGGGAGGTCACGGTCAGAGTCCAGCGAGTCGGACGAGCCTGTCCAGACGTTCTGTTCCCGAGGATAGTGATTCTGAACTGTCTCCTGAACGTTCTGGTCCTCGAGTGAAGACCACTCATCGCGTCCCCGTCACTGACGGAGGGAAGAAAATAAAGGACATGCTGAAGCTGTACAGGGCTGAGAAGGCACGGAGCCGACTCCCCCAGGCTGCCGGTAGTGTCCCGACTGATGATGCGAGAGGACCAAGGGAAGAAGGGGAGATGAGCTCGCAGGCTGGCCTCAGCGGAGATCGTCCTATGGAAGAAGGTGAAGATAATGAGCCAATATACGAGAGATCTGTTCCCGAGGCAGACACGGGACCCATCCCCATGGACATCGATGGTGAGCCACGAGCTGAAGATCCCCCTCTTGCCGACCCTGTCAATTCCGAGGCTGTAGCGAACCCTAGTCCTACTCCTGAGGCGAGACCTGTTGTTGCTACGGAAGAGGCAGCACTCCCTTCCCGAGGAACCATGCCTGCAGATGCCGCTAGCGCACCAGAGCCTATTGCCGAAGTACCCCTCATCACTGAAACAGTTCAAGCCGTCACTGCCCCTGAGGTCGTTGTTCTTCCTTCTCCTAAATTGCCTGAACTGGCAGCGGAAGTTGTAGCTGGATGCGCCCTAGCTCATCAATACCTGTTGCCTCAACTAGTGCACCGAGTGATGAAATCCCTGCTGGTATACTACTTTCCTTTATCGCTTTGCTTGCTTCTCTTCTTTCTTCAGTGTGCTAACGTTCACCGTTTCTTTTGCTAGCCACCGCTCCTGCCAGCATTCTAGTTCCTGTAGTCTTGCCTGAGGAATTCCCTTCATCTCTCCGAGGTCTGTCAAGGACCAAGGCGAATCTTCTCAAGAGCTTACTATCCGACATCGTCGATTTGTTGAAAAATGGAGATGAATGGTTTATCTTGGACGAGGTACTGCAGGCGTTGGAGCTTAACGCCGCGTGGCTCGGGATTGACATCTCTTCGATAATCAGCCACGTGTTCCAATTCAAAGATGGGATGGCTCAAGTGAACGAGGCGAGGCACCTCAAGGTTGACCCTTCTGTCGAAGAAAAACGGAGTTACTTGCGGTCCCTTCTTCCGGAACTTGAGTCACACGAGGCGGATGTGGCTGCGGTACGGAGGGATTGGCAGGCTGTAGACGCTGAACACCAGGGGGCTACTGAACATCTCGCGGAGATTGAAAATGAGATGGCCCGATTACGAGCTGAACATTCTGTCGTCCATCTCAAACTTTCGAAGTTCAGTGGTCAGAAGGCACGCCTGCAGTCTTCTATCGACCAGCGCGAGGTGAAGTGTAACGCCGTGAGGGCACAAGTTACGGAGCTGAAGCGGTCTCTCCAAGACACTCCTGACCCTGCCCAAGTCTTAGCCGCGGCTGAGGCGAGACAGAAGGTGATCGAAGAATCCACGGTCAACTTGTTAGAACAATGCTTGAAGACTCTAGATAGTTGAACTGTAATAATCTTCACTTGTAATTTAAAACACGTTGGAATATGTTGTAGTGAATGTTGTAACGATATGTATACTATTGCAGTCTTGAATTTATATTGTGCCTTTAGCCTGCTTGTTGTTTCATTTGAATTTGAATGCAACTAGATTGGGCCTTTCGAAAAGGAACGTCCCCCTGTTAGGACTTAAACCCATGCTTATGGGAACAAAGACTTAACCGGGTCTCAGTTCAGGGCTTATCCCAATTCTGGATGTCCTTGGAAAGAATGGGGTGCAATGCTCGACGTGTCCTGAGTCTTATTGGCTTCTCCGATACCCGTGTAAGCACAAAATAGACGATTAGCATCTTATTTTAGTGGTTGTATGGTATCCTTTCTATTGGTATCTACTTTATTACACTTTTTCCTCTACTGGGGTGTTTACAACTTGCAACGACAAGCCTCTGTTAAGTGTAATATCTTTTTAAGAACAGACCATTCACCAACGAACTGATGCCCTGTCCTGTGCAATCTATCACTCGATAGGCTCCGTTGGAATATACTTCATCGATAATGTAGACGTGATCCCATTTTGGTTCGAATTTACTTTTCAGCCCTTAGGTCGGCGCCGGACGCTTCATCATTAGCACGAGATCGCCCTTCTTGAATGATCTACCCCTGACACGCTTATTGTATGCGGCGGAAATTTACTTTTGATACATGTCAAGCCTTTGTTGGGCAGCGAGCCTCTTTTCATCTAAATTATCGAGTTCGATCATTCGGCTCTTGGCGTTATGCTCGGTTGTCAGGGAGTGTCGGAGAGCGACCCATAGCGACTCAACTTGTATTTCCATAGGGATCACAGCTTCCGTACCGTACACCAGTGAGTAGGGTGTAGCCCGGGTGGCCGTGCGGTGTGTAGTTCAGTATGCCCACAGTGCTTCGGGCAACCGTCTGTCCCAGTCCTTCTTATTTTCTTCCACTATCTTTTTCAGAATCTTCACAATAGTCTTGTTGAATGCTTCGGCCAGTCCATTCGCAGAAGGATAATAGGGCGATGAATAGCAATGCTTGATCTTGAATTTTGCACACAGTTTATCAATAGTAGCGTTCTTGAATGGTGTCCCGTTGTCCGTGGTGATTCTCTCGGGGATACCATATCGGTATAATATAGTGTGACGAATAAAACCTTCGACATGTCTGGCTTTCACGTTTCTCAAGGCGACTGCCTCAGCCCATTTGGAGAAATAGTCGGTCGCTGCAAGGATGTACTGATGCCCCTGGGAGGATGGTGGACTAATCGGCCCGATCACGTCCATGCCCCATGCTGCAAAAGGCCAGGACATTACCGACTGATGCAATTCTTCCGGTGGTGAATGCATGATATCGGCATGAACTTGACACTGGTGACACTTCTTTACGTATTCTATTGTGTCTTTTGCCATAGCAGGCCAGTAGTAACCCATGTGTCGCACACGATGATGTAAATTCTTCCTTCCCTGGTGAGCACCGCATTCTCCTCCGTGAGCTTCTTTCAAGGTGTCACGTGCTTCTTCTTGGTTTAGACATTACAGGAGTACTCCTTCGTATGATCGTTTGTAAAGCACATCATTCTGGAGTACGAATGAATTGGCGCGTCTTCTGATTTGTGTGCGCATTTTGGGATCTTCCGGTAGAAGTCCGTACTTCAGATAATCAATGAATGATTTTCTCCAATCATCTTCCTCTGTGATCTCAAAGCAGCAGACGGGATTAGCACTCAATTCTCCACTGCGCAACGCAGTCGTCGGCAGGATTCTTCTTTCTTCAATTGTTACCTGAAGTGGGCTGCCTCTAGGGTTAGCCAAAGCAGCGGCTAAACTGGCGAGTGCATCTGCTTGTACATTCTCCTGCCTCGGTATGTGCGAGATACTGCTGTTCCGAAACTGATCGAACATGGACTGCGCTTGGTGGCAATAGGGCGATAACTCAGGTTTGCGGACTTCGTACTCTGTCGTTAGTTGACCGATGACAAGCCTAGAGTCACCATAGATACGTATTTCCTTGATCTGCATTTCTAGGGCCAACTGTAACCCGATGATAAAAGCCTGGTACTCTGCTTCGTTGTTGGTGCATGCTGAGACTAACGTGAATGAATGGGGTACCAAGTCCCCTTGCGGACTGATGAATATAACTCCTGCCCCTGACCCTACTACTCTGGCTGCGTCGTCGAAATACATCTCCCAATGGCATGCTTCATTAATCGTCATAACCCAATCGTCTGGGAGGTCATATTCTATTTCTTCACCGCTCGGCACTGGATGCGCGGCAAGGAAGTCTGTAATTGCTTGCCCTTTGACGGCCCGAGCCGGCATGTATGTCAAGTCGAATTCTGACAAGAGCAGGGCCCACTTGGCCAGCCGCCCAGACAACATGGGTCTGTTCATGAGAAACTTGAGGGGATCCGCTTTGGATATCAACGTTATCTGGTGAGAGAGGCAGTAATGTCTAAGCTTTTTTACAGCAAAGATCAGTGCCAAACAGATTTTTTCGATCGCTGAATAGTTAAACTCAGCTCCCACTAGCGTGCGGCTAAGGTAATAGAGTGCGCTTTCCTTTCCTTCTTCGTTCTTCTGGGCTAAGAGGGCTCCCAGTGAGTTTTCGCCGACAGCAATGTAGAGGATTAGTGGCTCTCCTTTGATTGGTGCTGCAAGGACTGAAGATTTTTCGAGTAAGTCCTTCAGAGAGTCGAACGCTTTCTGGCAAGCGTCATCCTACTCGAACTGTACCCCTTTCTTGTTGAGGCGCGAGAATGGTTGACAACGACCGGATAAGTTCGAGATGAACCTTCTTAGGTATGCGACCCGGCCTTGGAAACTTTTCAGCTCTTTGAGATTCTTCGGAGGTGGCATTTCCCTGATCGCCTTAATCTTCGTTGGGTCGATTTCTATGCCTCGGTGTCTGATAACAAATCCTAAAAACTTGCCAGAGGAAACCCCGAATGCGCACTTCAATGGGTTCATACGGAGGCTTTTCTTTCTCATTCTTTGGAACACCTGCCGTAGATGCTCTCTATGTTGTTCATGCCCAGCCGACCTTACTACCAGATCGTCTACATAACATTCGACATGCTTATGCATCATGTCCTGGAAGATCACTTGCATCGCGCGCTGATACGTTGCCCCTATGTTCTTCAACCCAAACGGCATCACGCGGTAACAGTATATGCCCAACGTTGTACGGAATGCTGTCGATTCCTCATCCTCTGGGGCCATACGAATCTGGTTATACCCCGAGTAATCGTCCATAAAGGACATCACTGCGTACCCTGTCGTGCTATCGATCAGTAGTTCTGGGATAGGCAGTGGGAAATCATCCTTAGGGCATGCTTCATTGAGGTTCCGAAAGTCTACGTAGATTCGGATTTGACCGCTCTTTTTCTTGACTGGCACAATGTTTGAAATCCATTGTGGGTATTTGACCTCTCGGATGAACCCGGCTTGATTAACTTTTCGACCTCTTCTTTGATTTTGGGCACTATGTCTGGGTGGAATCGTCGTTGAGGCTGTTTGACCGCTTTCTTCCCTTTCAAGATGCCCAACTTGTGCATCGCAATTGTTGGACTGAGCCCTGGCATTTCTGAGTATGTCCAAGCGAACACGTCTCTGTTCTCTTTCAACAGTTGGGTGTATTTCTCTTTCTCCTCTTCTGGGACATTTTTACTCAGGTATGTATTTCTAGGGTCCTCTGGGGTTCCCAGATTTATTTCGTCAAGATCGTCTATCGTGGGCTGTCCCCCGTCTTCTATCTGTGCAGGTGCGGCACTCGGTTGAATGACGTCGACTACCTCCTGTGGCTGTACCTCTTCCGTGGGATTGATTGTCACCATGTTGACATGTCTAACCTTCATCTTCACCCCTAATCCTTCTCTTCCTTGGTAAGCTTCGGTGTTTTCCTCAAATGGGGCCAACATTCTACCACTCGAGGTTGATTCTGAGTGACAGAAGCCCATATTCTTCATGATGTTACGGCTAACCTCACTGTACCTTTCCTCTTCTATCGGTTGAGGTAAACGGAGTGATTTTTCAGCCTCGTCCTTGGACTGTATAGATTCACTTGACACTGAATAGAATTTGATTTCTTTCTTCGTACTGGCACTTGGCGGTACCACAAACTGGCTAGGAGCCCTTGGGAAAGGCTTAACTCTTCCTATTTTTGGTACTGGCATGTTGAAGCTAGATTTGAGCACACTCATGTGCTGATTCGATATCATCTCTAGGACGGACTGCCCGGGCTGTCGCAAGTGCTTGGGGATTATGTAAAATTTCTTGGTAGTCCCTTGAGGTTCTTCAGCTGACTGACCTACGGTTTCTTTCTGATTAATGAACTGAGGCTTGTAAAATTTCTGTACAAACTTGTTAACTTTTGGTTTTGCCCCTTGCCCTTTCTGCGTTACGTCGGGCTTCTTTGTGACCTCTCTTTCGTCGACCAGGTCATAGTACCGGGCATCAGCCAAGAATGATTCTGCAATTGTATACGGCTTTGGGTCTGCTGCCACTCTGTACTGAACTCCCTCTCTGTTGTATTTGAAGCACTGATGATAGGTTGAGGGAACGACGCGATTCTGATGGAGCCACGTCCTTCCTGGCAGAAGATTATACGTTGTTACTGCGTCGATTACTTGACATATTACTTTCGTCTTCAGCTTTTCAATTTCTAACATCACAGTGATCGACCCCAGAGTGCGCTGGCTGTCTTGATTGAACCCTTGAATAACCATGGTGCTGGGTCGCAGGGCTGATGGTCTATAACCCAACTTCTGTAGTGTCTTCAACGACATAATGTTCACCGCGGACCCATCGTCAAGCATGCATCGCTTAATTTCCGTATCTCTAATCATTCCTATGACCATCAACGGACGGTTGTGGTCTGTTGCTTCAATCTTGCGATCCTCTTCAGAGAATGTGATGACAGAGGGGTGATCTATCTGCATTGCTTGCTGGATCGGTGCGTTTCCTTCTCAAAACTTATCTAGATCGCTCATTTCTACTTCGATTTCTGTCATCATCACTTCTCTGACTTCACTGTCTAGCAGTGCGTTGATCAACATCTCCTTATACACTTTTGAGAGACACAAGGTGTCGTATATGCTCAGGCGAGCCGGACCCTTCGCAGGTGTGACACGACATCATATACTACTGGTGCTGCCCCCTGCCTTGGCTCCGGCCGACTGGATATGGCCTCAACAACTTTCTCTTTCAACTTCTGCCCCTGAGGCCTCCTTGAGGGTATATCCGGGTTTCCGTCTTCTTGCATCGGGTCAATTGGTTCTGGCCGAACACGTTCCGGCATTTGCCTTTCGGATCGGAGGATGACGGCATTGACTTCTTCTTTACCTGCCCGCAATGTCTCTTCCGTTGATGGTTGTTCTGTAAATGATACCATCGCGTAATGTACGTGAGCCTCTATAGATCGGCTCTACTCTTGGCTATCCTTCTTTCTCGTCCCTTTCTTCTTACGGTCGAGGAGTCTTCTTCGATTCTTGAGCCTTTTCCGGCTGCTAACCAAAGTCCAGGGTTCTTCAGGTTCGGGGAACAAGAAGTGCAATTGGATGCTTTCGTCTGAGGGGAAGGCTGAAACTACTCCCGATGTTTCCTTCGTTGTCGTTTCTGGTGCCTTCATACTGATCACCCCTTGGTTGATCAACCCCTGTATTCTTCCTTTTAAACTAAAATAGTCTTCTGTCTTGTGGCTCAGACACCGATGGTATTTGCAATACCGGGGATCATCTACCTTCCCAACCTCATGGGGCCGGATCGGTTCTGGTAAGCGGATTACCTTTTCTTTCACTAATTGTTCCATGATGGGGATTAGATCGGCCATGTCGAAGGTGTACGGGCCGTTGGCTCTTTCTCTCTCGGTTATTGTTATTCTTTGAGAAACGTACGGCCTCTTGCCTCTGTCTTGGGTAGGCGTTGCTTTCGTGTCTGTCTTGGGATCCACGGCGGGCCGCTTTCGATCTATCATACCTTTACCTTTATTTATATTGTGTGTCTCTGCAATCCTTACTCCTTCTCTTTTCTGCCTTTCGGGCCTGAGATTTACTCGCACTGCGGCTTCTTCTACCAAGTGTGCTTTGGTGTCTAGTTCTCGGAAAGAGTGAAAACTATTCCCTGATAACCCGCATGATATCATTGGGTCCAGGGCTCATATACACATCTTTATCTGTTCTTTCTCACTGGGTAACTCTTGACATTGAGCGGCTATCGTCCCCCATCGGTCTATGAACCTCTCCACTGGTTCGCCCTGTCTTTGTCTGATCAAGGCCAGATCTGTTACTGATGTTTCTCTTTCTATAGAGAAGAATTTTGAGATAAAACTGTCTCGCATCTGCTCCCACGACTTCACTGAACCGGCTAGTAGCGACATGTACCATTGAAAAGCTTTTCCTGTCAGCGTTGACTCAAATAACCGCATACAGTACTGCGGGACGGTCGACCAATTTCCCAATGCCGTGAGGAAGCGAGTGATATGTTCCTCTGGCGACCCCCTACCGTCAAAATTTTTAAAATCCGGACATCTGAAGTTGACCGAAAATGGTATTTCTTCTATCTCCAGCGGGTATGGGACCTGGTATTTGTACCCAGTTCCTCTTTCCTTCTCCTTTTCTTGTCGCATGAGACTCGTAATTGTTTGCGACAGTTCCTCTCTCGTCATTTGCGCAGTCGGAACTGTTATTCATTCCACTGGAACTCTCCCAGCCTGGGTAAGTGGTTCGGCACTAGCTGGCCCTTCTGCTACCCCTTGAGATTCTTCGGCTAATGGGCGCGTAGGTGGTACGAGACTTCTGGTAGCGTTCTGAGATATCAAAGTGGTCAACGCTTTCTGAATTATTCTCGTTTGTTCATTCGTTTCCCGATTGGCCTGAACTAATCTGTCGATCTGATCTTGGACTGCAGGCAATTCTTCCGCTTCATACGATCCCTCTTCTGTCTCTGCTACTTGAACCATTGCGATCAGCACTGGTCGGGCCTTCCGAAACTGCCCCTGTCTTGAGTCGAGAACTGTCACGGGCTTGGGGCTCTTCACAAGTACGGTTTCGGTCGATTTGCGCGTAACACAGGTGGTCTTGAACAATGGTGGAAACTGTTTGACTGTCATCGCAGGCACTGGGGACCTGGTTGATGCAACCTGACTGCTGATGGGGATCTTCTGTCATTGTCTCTTGGTTGTAGGGCGAGGTCTTGCAACATTCACCTTCTTATATAATGCTAAGCTGGCTGCTTTCTTCTGCCCTTTCTTTTGTCTGCGCGTTTCGACCAACTGCCATCCTGAATTAGAAGCAGTTGTCGTGGTTGGGATGAAGCGAGGGAAGTTGAAGCCTCCGGTGGCAAGGAAGGTGCACAAACTGTTCATTGAGCATGCCATTTCTTCTGTCTGTCCTAGTATCTTGCTAATTCTGTTATGTCATAAAAATCGTTAGAACAGTTCACAAGTGCGGTCTGGAGTATGAGCCCATCGATCGCAATGCATAAACCGACAAAAATAAGCAAGAAGGAAACAAATATGTGTAGTGGTGGAAATTTGTGGGTTCGAAAACCTTTTAAATGTCTATTGCCTTAAAGATGAAGGGAAGAACGTTCCCGTTGAGAGTCGCCAGTTTGACGCCCGAGGGGCGCCGAAACATTACGCCTCGCAGTAACTTTTCTATGCGTAGATTTGCGTTTGTAAGTGATCGATCTTAGAGTGTTCCTATATTCAGATATAACCAGAGATTCTGGTATGGTTCGATCCCCAGCAGAGTCGCCACTTTGTTAGAACTAGAAAATGAACCGGGGGGGACATCTTCTGAGATGTGGTGTTTTGTTGCTCTGGGGTTCTGAATAATAGAAACATTCGTAGACAATCACAAGCATTCATAAAAGTACACAAGAGAAAAGATATCGCAAGGCGAATTTTTATTCCAGAGATCCTGGGATCTTGTACATTCCAGGCCGTGATCTGGCACAAGCCCTTAATTACATCGAATGATCGATGACCCTTGATTAAAAGGCAAAAGACTAGTCAGCGGGGACTATGGTTTCAGAGTTCATGGTCATGGAGACCTGGCGTTTGTTTGGTCACGGAGACCTGTATTTGTGTGGTCGTGAAGACCTGTATTTGTATGGTCGCGGAGACCTGTATTTATTGTGTTTTGTTATAGACTGATCCATCTTTGTACGAGTCGGATGTCTATGTCCCATGTTTTGTCCGGAGATCCGGGCTGAGACTGTCAGGGTTTATGGCGGGGAAGGACGACTCTGGGCCCACGCCTGTCAATGTATGGACAGGTGACCTCGGGAAGTCAGTTCCACAGTTGTGTATACCTGAGCAGCTCAACCAGCGGATGCCGTTTGGATGGGTAGGGCATCGACTGTTCTTGAAGTGTCAGTCTTTAACAAATTGTGTGATAGTTTAGAAGTCTCCTGGCATGGTTTATCGTGTTAACCGTAGTCCCATTTGCTTAGTCCGGACCTGAATCCGGGTCATATTATGATAGTACATGTAATGACGATGCATCAGTATGGTTCTGGGCTCTGGCGGCCTCTTTTTGGGAGGATTGCTCCATTCAGCTCGTTGGATCGGATCAGACTCCGAAGGCTTGTATTCTGCTCACTGGGTGGCCTGGATTGGTCATTTGACTGCTCCATTACGTCCGGAACGCTCGAAATACCCAAAATAGGCCCAAACGGGGCTAAAAACGTCATAAAATGAGGATTTAAAAGTGCTGGAATGAACGCTCAAAGTGCTGATTTTTACGATCCGCTGGCCTGCTTTTATTGATGCGCTGGGGCCAGCGTGTCCAAAAATGATTGTTAAAAATTATCTATTTTCATGATGCGCTAGGCTATTTTTCTGACGCGCTGGGGCTAGTGCGTCCGAAAATAACTTCGTTTAGGAATGTTCATTTTTCTGATGCGCTGGATCATTTTTGTGAAGCGCTGGGGCCAGTGCGTCCAAAAAAGATGAGTTTTAAGTTGTTGTTGATTTATTTGATCCGCCGAGGGTTTTTCCTTATGTGCTGAAAAAGATGACTTTTTAAGTTATTTCATCTCCGGACCTGTTATGGTCGGAGGTGCGATTTCCGGCGAGGGGTTCTGGCGATCAGAAAAGGGCTCCGGCGATCGGAAAAAGGTTTTTCGGTGAAGAGGTTCGGCTCTCTCTCTCTCTCTGAATCTTACAAATGAGGTGGTGGGAGGGGGTATTTATAGGTAAAGTCGTCCAATAGGAGGTCGACACGTGTAGCGCGTCGAGAAAATGGGTCGGCGCGTTGGTAAAGTCACTCGGCGCGTCTCAAAATGGTTAGAGTTCAGAAGCTGATTTTCAGGACGCACTAGCTGTCAGTGCGTCTTGAAATTGGCTAAATTTTTGGATGCGCTGGACGAATTTTTGGACGCGCTGAGTGCAGTGCGTCCTGAAATTCATTTTTTGAAAAATCATTGAATTTCATGATGCGCCGGGTGAATTTATGGACGCGCTGGAGGCAGTGCGTCCTGAAATTCACTTCATAAAAACCGTCCGAATTTCTTGATGCGCTGGAGGATTTTCTTGACGCGCTGTAGGACTTTCTGGACGCGCTGGAGGCGGTGCGTCCTGAAATTCATTTTCTGAAAATGATTGAATTTCATGATGCGCTGGCCGTGGATTTTCTCGATGCACCGACGTACTCATGCTTCACAAAATTGGGTTTTACAAAACGGAGGGCTTGTGGGGTCCGCCTTGCGATGAATGTCGATGCACTGCTCTTATTTCTCCATAATTGAGATAACCCTCCCAAATTTGGAGAGTTCTGGTCATGATGACCGGTGGGGTCCACCACTGGCCCAATTTCCCGCCTTTTTTGGTTAAGTCTGATGCGTGTTGTGATTTTAACGTGATTTCCGATGCACTGGCCCTAAATCCAGTCAAGTGATGAATTGGACACTCGTAATTACCATTTCGAGGATCCTTGCTTTTGGGACCCCAACAAGACCGTTAAAAACTTATTGGTTGCTCTAAACCATTTGGATAAATATGATATTAGTTTTTTCACTTTTACCTATGTATCTCTGTTATTATGAACGAGTTTGATGACATATAAACATCACTGTAGGCCCCACAAAACATAGCATGTACCATTACATTTTGTCGCTAATATGGACCTAAAAGAAAACTTTTTGTCAGTGGTTAAGGCAGTTCGTTACCTTTCCCCATCCGATTTTTGTATCCATCTGATTTAGTGGACCATCTAATGGTAGATCCAATGTTAATAATGTCTGTTGCCCAAGTTTTTGTCGAATTAGTATTAGATTCACGATTTTTCAAGGTACTGGTTCCCCACAATTATGGAAATGGCTAAATGATTTCTAAAATAATACATTCTTCTTTATTGTGTTGTGGGTACCTTGATCGGAATCTTTTGGTCATCTGATGGAAAGTTACATTCCTCAAAACTTTGAAGAGAATGAACAAATCTAATCTGACGAAAATTCGATGGTGACCACTCTGATCATACGGATGGAGTACATACTCCTAATCGTAATACCAGCCCCATTTACAATCCCGAGCTCCAGCCCTTTTCTTTCACTTTCTTCTCTTGAACGCACCACCACTTCCTCCGTTGGCATTTTTCGCCGTGGTTTTCTCTGGTCGAATCTTCTCTGACTATGGTCTTCCTTATACCACCAAAATCGAAAGAAATTGTGCATCTAGGTTCGTAGATGTTGTATTCATCTTGTTTTTCTTTCATATTTGTGTTAATATGCTATGAATGGTTGTAGTGGTGTTTTCTTCCATATTTGTGTTGATGTATGTTTGTGAATGGTTGTAATGGTGGTTGAGATTGACATTCTTGTCACTATTAAGATGTCAAGATGTTTTACAGTTGAGATTTGCATGTGCCAAGGATCGTGGTTATAATATACTAAGGATCGGGATTGACACCCATTAAGAGTCGAGAATGACATCCACTAAGGATTGGGATCCCCGACCCTTGGTGTCACGCCCTGAAATTCGGAACCCGAGTATAATAACCCAAAGCCCGAGTTCCAGGGTGTGAATTTTAAAATTCGACCTCATCATAGAAATTTCTAGTTAATGTTTCTTCTATTTAATTTATTTTCTTCCCAAGTATGATGTCCAATTTTCATGTTATCCTTCAACATGGTTCGTAGGTAACGATCCATCCATCGATCTCTTTCTAACTTTAACGTAAAGTCATAAACTTGATCCTAGGTAAAGGATCCATCCACCTCCGATCTATATCCTTAAATTTCACCTGTCAATTATCCTTTTCTTATTGAATTAATTTTATCAAGTTTTCCTTTTTAATGCACATGTCAGAATTCCATGACAATTCAACGTAGGATTTCATACAGGTGATGTCGCCAACATGTACCCCTAGATACACGTAGTATTCTCAAGATTCCACGTGACATTATTTTTAAACTTCTTAATCGACAACAACTTAAGTTTAGATAATGTACAATACATAACTCTTAGAACAACCTTAGTTATTCGTAACACTAAGCCTTACGCGATGATCTTCTTAAATTCCTCGATTGACAATAACTAAATTGAGTCAAAGAATTACTTGAATAAAGTAAACACATGCATGGCGTGATTGGACTTGAATTTTGATACGCATTGTATGCTTGATGACTGCTTCCATAAATACATACATGTGCATACATTTATACACTGTGACAGAACAGGAGCATGGTTGATTTGACTCCTGGCGTGCATGGTTGATTTGCCGCCTCGCTGTACCGGTTAGGTGAGCATGGTTGATTTGCGACAGGTTCCTAATGTTCAGTAGCAGCGAGTTCTGGTCGTTTCACTTATTGAGCATGGTTGATTTGCTCGGTTGGATCAGTGGTGCATGGTTGATTTGCCCACTGGCGTGCATGGTTGATTTGCCGCCTCGTTGTACCGGTTAGGTGAGCATGGTTGATTTGCGACAGGTTCCTAATGTTCAGTGGCAACGAGTTCCTAGACGTTTGTTGCTCTCACACGTATCATGACATACATGACATCATATTACATTCATAATAAAACATCAGTATATTAATCACAACCTTATTCTTGTATATTTCATACAATTCTATCCGTTGATGATTCCCGTCCTATCTTTTATTAACTGGAATATTACCTGTGATAGAAATGACCTCACTGGGCTTTTAGCTCACCAAAATCACCACAGTTCTTGCAGGTTTTCAGGGAGAACAAGACGTAGACAGAGCAGAGTATTCAGATGGGCACGTGTTACTCAAACACCAATTGTATTTAATTTATTTTATCTTGTAAAATTCAATGTAATAAGATATTAGTGGAAAAGAAGCGTTATACTTGGGATTTATTTTAGTTATACGATGTGTGGAATGGAATTTCAAGGAATCTGTGCTCGAATTTTAAAATTCACACCCTGGAACTCGGGCTTTGGGTTATTGTACTCGGGTTCCGAATTTCAGGGCGTGACACTTGGTGGATGACAATCTCGACCCTCATTATTATGCAGCTCGAAAACCTCAAAAAATAACGCCTTGCTTAGATTACGAGAAGTTAACAGTTTTGCCGAATTGTTTTATTCAACTTTCAAAGGAATATCTGTTAGATGATTTTGATAGCACATCGACTAGAAAAGAGATATTTAGAAGGACGTATTTTGGACATTGTTAGAACTAGAAAACGCTCGGACGCGGTTTTCTGGTGCTTTGTTGTTTTGGGGTTCTGAATAATAGAAACATTCATAGACAATCACAAACATTCACAAAAGTACACAGGAGAAGAGATATCGCAAAGCGAATTTTATTCCAGAGATTCTGAGATCTTGTACATTCCAGGTCGTGATCTGGCACGAGCCCTTAATTATATCGAATGATCGATGACCCTTGATTAAAAGGCAAAACACTAGTCAGCAGGGACTATGATCTCAGAGTTCATGGTCGTGGAGACCTGTATTTGTGTGGTCATAGAAACCTGTGTTTGTATGGTCGCGGAGACCTGTATTTGTATAGTCGCGGAGACCTGTATTTATTGTGTTTTGTTATGGAACGATCCAAGTCTGATGTGTGTTGTGATTTTCGCCGTGATTTCCGATGCACTGGCCCTAAATCTAATCAGGTGATGATTTGGGCACTCATAACCATTATTTTGAAGATCCTGACTTTTGGGACCCCAACAGATGCCTCTCCGATGCGTTGGGATGGACGCGCGGCGGTCCATTGTGATGCATCGAATTTTCGGGTCCCGCTATAAATAGAAAGTCCTGGGTCATTTGCGTCATTTCCTATTCATTTGCGCACGAGAGAGCTCTCGTCAGCGCATCGACTTTTTCTCCAGCGCGTCAAAAAAAGGTCGCCAGCGCGTCAGGTTATTAGCTCGCGCGTCGATTAATTCAAGGTTGGTGATTTATTCGACGCGCTACACCCAGCGCGTCGTGATAAGGGACTTAGTGGGTTTTTCCATTTTATCGATGCGCTATCCTTCTGCGCGTACGTTCGCCAGACACGCTAACATCAGCGCGTTGAAAAAATTTTTTGAAGTTTGGCAAGTGCCTAATTCATCGACGCGCTGGTGCCAGCGCGTGCTCGCGTGTTTCTACAGGGATGGGTTTTGTGAATTCTCTGAGTTACGCGACGCGCTGGAGCCAGCGCGCACGTAAATTCTGAACTCGTGGATTTTGTCCATTTACTGGACGCGCTGAGTCCAGCGCGTACTATTTCTCATACTTATAAATTCGCACGATTTATTTGACGCGCTGTGGTCCTGCGCGCGCAATTTTACTGATGTGCTGGGTTTGGCACGTCTAGTTGCCGGGCTTTGTAAATTGTCCAATTTTTTTACGCGCTCCTTGGCACCCTAATTAAACATGTTCTGAACGGATCAACATGCTCATACTCTGGTTCAACTGCTCATTGCCCGTGATACTTGGGTCGTCATTTCGGGTGAATGGGGTCCAACTTTCTCTCTAAACTTTTGTGAATGGATGTTGTTGAACCCCGTATGCCCAAAACCCTTGGGTCAAGTTGAACTGATTATGATGCTTCTATTTAACTTAAGTTGTTCAAAGTTTGAGCATACCCGGATGTGTCTTTTTCTGATTCTCGTGCTTGTGCTTTGCCTAATGCCTTGACGTGCTTGTGCAGATCTTCATGGCTGGTGGTGCTTCCAATGCTGGCCCCTCCGGTCACAAGGTGGCTACGCAGAAACGCAAGCGCAACTCTACCCAAGTCGCACGACCATCTGACTAGAACCCGCAGTGGTTCCATCCCCCAGAGAAGTTCAACTTCTACGAGCGCATTTTAACACTTCCGAAGAACATACAACGGAAGATACTCTACGACAAAGCCCTGCCGACCCCTCCTGATGAGGGTACTCAAGAAGAATGGGACGCGTGGTACGCTCCCCTCCAAGGTTTTCGAACTGATGAGGTCATTGGGTCTAAAAAGGGCGAAGCTAGCCCGGTCGCGCCTGTGCAGTCAGTCAAGCACAGCCGCCCGAAGACATCTGGCAAGAGCGCCAAACAAGTATACATGGAGAATCAAGCTAGATCAAAGTTGGACAAAATGAGAGTTGTCTGGTCGTCCGTTAAGTTAGCAGTTTCGTCGCTCATGATCCGTAATCCGTACACGAAGCAATACATTCGATTCCCAAAGAGCTTTCAACGATATCGCTCTCTCCCGAGCATCGAACCTTCCGACGTGTGCCGTGCTAACTCCTTCTATAATGCTGACTCTTAGACGTCCGTCACGGAGACATTTCTCAATTGTGCCGTGTCTAAGAATGCCACACTGCAATCTGTCCTTGGGGAGAAGGACATGATATTTCTAAAGCCCAACCACAATCCCCACCAACCATTTCTAACCCATTATTACGAGACATTGCGTCAGAGATTCCGCCCTTTACCAGACGCAGAGATTTGGCCGACAGGTGGGTTCCGGACCCGAGGACATCTGAGTCCTCACCCTGGCTACGAAGCTTGGGCCAATCGGATCATTGAACAACACGAAGATACTTTGAAGCAAGTGGGTCTTCTGAGGGCCATTCAAGCGACGTCAAGCTATTTTTATACGGAGCCTTGCGTACAAGGGGTTTTTGAGCCATTGGAGTTCCATCACTAACTCCTTCCATCTGCCTTGCAGGGAAATGAGCATATCGCTTTAGGACTTATATCGGATAGCCGGTCTTCCCATCCGTGGCTGAATCTATGATGAATGGACGCCCAGCGACGAGGAACTGTCCCAAAAAAAAAGGGCGTCGATGAGGGTTTTTATTTTGAAGCCTGCTATGAGCTATTTGCAGAGCTTCCACAGTTCCTAGGCTCCAAAGATAAGGTGCCCTTTAAAGACTGGTCGATTTACTTCAGTCACGGTCTGAAGTGAGTTCTTTTAACTTGAGTAATATGCTTTTGCTTCATTCTATCTTTTTTCTTTTGCTGATAATTTCTCTTTCCTTTTCAGCTTGGATTATATGTCGTATGATGAAGGCCGCAAGGATAAATTGGTCTTGGAGGCCAACATGAAGAAGAAATTCCCGCAGCCGAACAGGCTATCTCCCACCTGCGAGCTTGCTGGGTTTTTAGCCTATTGGCTCTGTTGCGTGGCCCTTCCGAGTTCCAAGCAGGCAGACAGTGTGCGACTCTCCTGCTTTGCTGTGGCGGGGAGTCTGGCTAATGGCCATCGTTATGCGCTGGCCCCGGTAGTCTTGTGCTCTATATATCGAGCCTTTGGGGGTGTCATCGGCAACAAGAGTTCTGCCTCCTTCGGACTGAGTTCTTTCTATTGCGGGTGGCATTTCTTTTCGGGCTGGCTCGGGGTTTATTTCCCATGGGTCTACGGTATGGAGCTTAAGGATTTTATCCAGAGAGGGTCAGTTCCGCTGCACGCCTTTCAGAAGCGGAAGATGAACAACGGGCACCTGGCGACTATCGAGGCAAAGATAGCTCGTCAAGATGACGTTGACTTCTTCCTTTTCTCTGGGACCAACAGTGAGGATCCAGAGTTACTTGACGATGATGAGAGCCTTGGTTCCTATCAGCGCTCATTTTTTGTATCCATCCGCTAGAGTTCGCTGCCTTTGAGGGAGGGTGCTGAGTTCTGGAGAGAACCGTACTACCCGAATCGGTTTGCCCGTCAATTCGGCTATGACCAGGGGGTACCGGAGACACTTGAACCAGTAACGAGAGAACAACGAGCTTACAGTACAGGGCCGATACACTGGAAATGGGTATGGCGACAGCTCTTGCTTACTGGATCGGGTTGCTCCTTCATTGTTCCAGGCACTAAGTATACTTTCGGTGCTACATATGGGTGGATGAGGTGGTGGGCTCACCAATACTCCTTGATCAGAAACAATCGGCACGTAGCTGATCCTGTCTTTGTCTCTCCCTCGATCGTCGACCCTTCTCCTGCTGACAGCCTGGGCTATGTGGCAGAACCGCTCCATCAGTTGGCCACTCCGGGCGTGCAGAAGTTCTTGACCTCTCTGAATGTAATAATAGATCATGAGAAGCCTGAGAACACGCTTGAAGGGTGGGTTGCTTAAGGGCAGAGGGTCACACTGCAAGGGAATCCAGATTCCCCACTCGTTGGTCCCATGGCAGAGGGACAGAGAGAGCGTCACGTTATTGGTGACGATGATGACGAGGCTGACGAGGAAGGGGATGCTGGTGAAGAGGACGATGCCGGTGGTGATGATGGTGAGGATGATAACGATGGCATTATTGGTGACGGCAATGATGGGGGAGGTGATGGTGGTGATGAGATCGTCAGAGAGGGCGGAGAGGGCGATGGCGAGGGTGGAGGAGTTGCAGCAGGGACCCCATCGACTGGCGGTCGAGAAGGTCATGGTCAGAGCCCGGCCAGTCGGACGAGTCTATCCAGACGCTCTGCTCCAGGGGATAGTGATTCTGAACCGTCTCCTGAGCGGTCTGGGCCTCGAGTGAAGACTGCCCCTCACGTTCCTATCGCCGACGGAGGAAAGAAGATAAAGGACCTATGGAAGCTGTACAAGGTCGAGAAGGCACGGAGTCGACTCTCCAAAGTTGTCGGCAGCGTCCCGATCGACGATGCCAGTGGACCGAGGGAAGAGGGGGAGATGAGTTCGCAGGCAGACTTGAGTGGAAACCGTCCCGCAGAGGAGAGTGGGGGTAATGAGCCGGTGTACGATAGATCTGTTCCCGAAGCAGACTCAGGGCCCATCCCTATGGACCTTGACGGTGGGCCACAAGCTGAAGATCCTCCCCTTGCTTACCTTGTCATTACTGCGGCTGCAATCGACCCCATCCCTACTCCCGAGGCAAGACCTGCTGATGTTACGGAGGAGGCAGCACCTCTTGCCCAAGAAACCACGCCCTCGGACGCTGTTAGGGCATCAGAGCCTGTCATGGAAGTAACTCCTGTTGTTGAACAGATTCCGGCCACCATTGCCCCTAAGATGATCGCACCTTCTTCTCCTAAATTGCCTGAACCAGCAACGGAGACTGTGACTGAACGTGGCCCAGCATCATCAGTGCCCATTGCTTCCACCAATGCTCCGGTCGATGAAGCTCCCGCTGGTATACTACTTGCCTTATTACCTTGTGTACTTCTTTTCTTTCTTCGGTGTGCTAATGTTTATCATTTCTTTTGCCAGCCACTGCTCCTGCCAGCATCCCGGTTCCTGTAGTTTTGCCTGATGTATTTGCTTCTTCTCTCCGAGGCTTGTCAAGGACCAAAGCAAACCGTCTGAAGAGCCGCTTGTCTGACATCGCTGATTCATTAAAGAATGGAGATGAATGGTCCATTTTGGATGAAGCACTGCAGGCACTAGAAATCAACGTTATGTGGCTCAGAATTGACATTTCCTTGATAATCGGTCACGTAGCTCAGTTCAAGGAAGGGATGGCTCGAGTGAACGACGCGAGGCACCTCAAGGTTGATCCTTCCGTCGAGGAAAAGCGCGATCACTTGCGGTCTCTCCTTTCGAAGCTTGAATTACACAAGGCGGATGCAGCTGCAGTAAGGAAAGATTGGCAGGCTGCCGATGTTGAGTGCCAACAAGTGACTGAACGTCTTGTAGCGATTGAGGATGAGATGGCCCGGTTACGAGCCGAACATTCTGTCGTCCATCTCAAACTCTCGAAGTTCAGCGGTCAGAAGACACGTCTGCAGTCCTCCATCGACCAGCACGAAGCAAAATGTACCGCTATAAGGGCACAGGTTGCCGAGCTGAAGCAGTCTCTCCAGGACACTCCTGACCCTGCCCAAATCCTGGCCGAGGCTGAGGCGAGACAGAAGGTGATCGAAGAATCTGCAGTCAACTTATTAGAACAATGTTTGAAGACTTTAGATAGTTAAACTGTAATAATCTTCACTTGTAATTTGAAACATGTTGGAATATGTTGTAATGGATGTTGTAACAATATGTATACTATTGTACTTCTAAAGTTATGCTGTGTCTTTAGCCTATATGCCCGTTTATTTGAGTTTGAATGCAAATAGATTGTGCCATTTGTTAAGGAATATCCCCCTGTCATGACTCAAACCTATACTCATGTAAACGAAGATGTAACCGAGTCTTGGTTTGGGGCTCATCCCGATTTCCAATGGTCTCGAAAAGGCATGGTGTCACGCTTGACGTGTCTTGAGCCTTAACGACATTTTCGATACCTGTGTAAGCACAAAATAGATGATTAGTATTTTGGTTTAGTCATTGCATGGTATCCTTTCTTTTGGCATCTACTTTATTACACTTTCCCTCTGCTGAGGTGTTTACAATTTGCGACGATAAACCTATGTTAGGTGTAATATCTTTTCAAGAATCGGCCATTCACCAGCGAACTGATGCCCTGTCCTTTGCAATCTATTACCCGATAGGCTCCGTTGGAATATACTTCATCGATGATGCAGACGGGATCCCATTTCAGGTCAAATTTACTTTTTGGTCCTTGGGTCGGTGTCGAACGCTTCATCATTAATACGAGATCACCATTCTTAAATGATCTGCCCCTGACACGTTTATTGTACACGGCTGAAATTTGCTTTTGATACATTTCAAGCCTTTGTTGGGCAGCGAGCCTCTTTTCATCTAAACCGTCGAGTTCGGCCATTCTGATCTTGGTGTTGTGCTCGGACGTCAGGGAGTGTCCGAGAGCGACTCGTAGTGATTCAACTTGGATTTCCATCAGGATCACAGCTTCTGTACCGTACACCAGTTAATAGGGTGTAGCTCGAGTGGCTATCCGGTGTTTGGTTTGTATGCCCATAATGCTTCGGGTAATCGTCTGTCCCAGTCCTTCTCATTCTCCGCCACTGTCTTTTTCAAAATCTTCACGATAGTCTTGTTGAATGCCTCGTCCAATCCGTTCGCAGGAGGGTAATAAGGCGATAAATAGCAGTGCTTGATTTTGAACTTTGCGCATAGCTTATCAATAGTAGCGTTCTTGAAGGGTGTTCCATTGTCCGTGGTAATTCTCTCAGGGATACCATGCCGGTATAATATGGTGTGAGGAATGAAACCCCCGACATGTCTGGCTTTCACATTTCTCAGGGCGACTGCTTCGGCCCATTTGGAGAAATAATCGGTTGCCGCAAGGATGTACTGATGCCCCTGGGAGGATGGCGGACTGATAGGCCCGATCACGTCTACGCCCCAAGCTGCAAAAGGCCAGGACATCACTGACTGATGCAATTCTTCCGATGGTGAATGTATGATATTTGCGTGGATTTGACACTGGTGACACTTCCTGGCATATTCTATTGCGTCTTTCATCATTGCGGGCCAGTAGTAACCCATGTGTCGCATGCGATGATGTAAATTCTTTCCTCCCTGATGAGCGCCACATTCTCCTCCGTGAGCTTCTTTCAATGTAACGTGTGCTTTGTCTCGCCTTAGACATCGCAGTAGTACTCCCTCGTATGATTGTTTGTAAAGCACGTTATTCTGGAGTACGAATGAATTGGCGCGTCTCCTGACTTGCACGCGCGTTTTGGGATCCTCTGGTAGAAATCCGTACTTCAGATAATCGGTGAATGATTTTCTCCAATCATCTTCCTCTGTAATCTCGAAACAGCAAATGGGATTGGCGCTCAATTCTCCATTGCGCAACGCGGTTATCGGCAGAATTCTTCTTTCTTCAATTGTTACCTGAAGTGGGCTACCCCCGGGGTTAGCCAAAGCAGCGGCTAAACTAGCAAGTGCATCTGCTCGTACATTCTCCTGTCTTGGTATATACGAGATACTGCTGTTCCGAAATTGATCAAACATGGACTGCGCTTGGTGGCGATAGGGCGATAACTCGGGTTTGCGGACTTCGTATTCCGTCGTCAGCTGTCCGATGACAAGCCTAGAGTCTCCATAGATACGTATTTCCTTGATCTGCATTTCCAGGGCTAACTGTAATCCGATAATAAGAGCCTAATACTCTGCTTAGTTGTTGGTGCATGCTGGGACTATCGTGAATGAATAGGGTAATAGGTCCCCTTGGGGACTGATGAATATAACTCCTGCCCCTGACCCTATTGCTCTGGCCGCACCATCGAAATACATCTCCCAATGGCGTGCTTCATTAACTGTCATAACCTGATCATCTGGGAGGTCATATTCTATTTCTTCACCACTTGGTACTAGGTGTGCTGCCAGGAAGTCTGCAATTGCCTGCCCCTTGATAGCCCGAGCCGGCATGTACGTCAAGTTAAATTCTGACAAGAGAAGGGCCCACTTGGCCAGCCGCCCAGACAACATGGGTCTGTTCATGAGAAACTTGAGGGGATCCGCTTTGGATATCAATGTTATCTGGTGAGAGAGAAAGTAATGTCTGAGTTTCTTGACGGCAAAGATCAATGTCAGACAAATCTTTTCAATCGCTGAGTAGTTAAACTCGACTCCCACTAATGTGCGGCTCAAGTAATAGAGTGCGCTTTCCTTTCTTTCTTCGTTCTTCTGGGCTAAGAGGGCTCCTAGTGAATTTTCGCTGACGGCAATGTAGAGGATTAGTGGCTTTCCTTTGATCGGTGCTGTAAGGACTGGAGATTTTTCAAGCAGGTCATTCAGAGAGTCAAACGCTTTCTGACAAGCATCATCCCACTCAAACTGGACTCCTTTCTTGTTAAGACATGAAAATGGTTGACAACGGCCTGATAAGTTCGAGATGAATCTTCTTAAGTACACGACCCTGCCTTGGAAACTTTTCAGCTCTTTGAGATTCTTCGGAGGTGGCATCTCCCTGATTGCCTTAATCTTTGTTGGGTCGATTTCTATGCCTCGGTGTCTGATAACCAACCCCAAGAACTTGCCAGAGGAAACTCCGAACGCGCATTTCAACGGGTTCATACGGAGGCTTTTCTTTCTTAGTCTTTGAAACACTTGCCGTAGATGCTCTCTATGCTGCTCATGTCCGGCCGAGCTCACTACCAGATTGTCTACATAGCACTCGACATGCTTATGCATCATGTCCTGGAAGATTACTTGCATCACGCACTGATATGTCGCCCCTGCATTCTTCAACCCAAACGGCATCACGCGGTAACAGTATATGCCCAACGTCGTGCGGAATGCTGTCGATTCTTCATCCTCTGGGGCCATACGAATCTGGTTATACCCTGAGTAACCATCCATAAAGGACATCACCGTGTATCCTGTCGTGCTGTCAATCAGTAGTTCTGGGATAGGCAATGGGAAGTCATCTTTAGGACATGCTTCATTAAGGTTTCGAAAGTCTACGCAGACTAGGATTTGACCGCTCTTTTTCTTGACCGGCACAATGTTTGAAATCCATCGTGGGTATTTGACTTCTCTGATGAATCCAGCTTGGATTAACTTTTCGACCTCTTCTTCAATCTTGGGCACTATGTCCGAATGGAACCGTCGTTGGGGTTGTTTGATCGCCTTTTTCCCTTTCAGGATGCCCAATTTGTGCATCGCAATTGTTGGACTGAGCCCTGGCATTTCTGAGTATGTCTAAGCGAACACATCCTTGTTCTCTTTCAACAGTTAAATGTATTTCTCCTTCTCTTCTTTTGGGACATTCTTGCTCGGATACGTATTTCTAGGGTCCTCTGGGGCTCCCAGATTTATTTCTTCAAGCTCATCTATCGTGGGCTGTCCCCCGACTTCTATCTGTGCGGGTGCGGCACTGGGTTGAATGATGTCGACTACCTCTTGCAGCTGTACCTCTTCTATAGGACTGATTGTCACCATGTTGACGTGCCTAGTCTTCATCTTTGCCCCTAGCCCTTCCCTACCTTGGTAAGCTTCAGTGTTTTCTTCGAATGGGGCTAACATTCTACCATTCGAGGCTGATTCTGAGTAGTAGAAGCCCATATTCTTCATGATGTTGCGGCTAGCTTCACTGTATCTTCCCTCCTCTATCAGCTGAGGTAAATGGGAGGATTTCTTGGCCTTGTCCTTAGACTGCACAGGTTCATTCGACACTGAATAGAATTTGATTTCTTTCTTCGTATTGGCACTTGGTGGTACCACAAACTGGTTAGGAGCTCTTGGGAAAGGTTTAACTCCTCCTATTTTCGGTACTAGCATGTTAAAGCTAGATTTGAGCACACTCATGTGCTGATTCGATATCATCTCTATGACGGATTTCCCTGGTTGTCGCAAGTGTTTCGGGATTATATAAAATTTCTTGGTAGTCCCTTGAGGTTCTTCGGCTGACTGACTTGCGGTTTTGTTTCCGAGTAATAAGCTGAGACTTGCTTCTCTGTTCAAACTTGCTGACTCTAGGTTTTGCCCCTTGCCCTTTCTGCGTTACGTCGGGCTTCTTTATGACTTTTCTTTCGTCGACCAAGTCATAATACTGGGCATCGGCCAAAAATGATTCTGCAATCGTATATGGTTTCGAGTCTGCTGTCACTCTGTACTGAACTCCCTCTCTGTTGTATTTGAAGCATTGATGATATGTTAAGGGAATGATACGGTTCTGATGGAGCCATGGCCTCCCTAGCAGAAGATTATACGTTGTTATTGCATCAATTACTTGACATGTTACCTTCGTCTTTAGCTCTTAAATTTTTAGCATCACGGTGATCGATCCCAGAGTGCGCTGGCTATCTTGATTAAACCCTTGAATAACCATGGTGCTGGGACGCAGGGCTGACGGTCTGTAACCCAACCTCTGTAGTGTCTTCAACGACATGATGTTTACCGCGGACCCATCATCAAGCATGTATCGCTTAATTTTCGTGTCTCTAATCGTTCCTGTGACCATCAATGGGCGATTGTGGTCTGTCGCTTCAATCATGCGGTCTTCTTCGGAGAATGTGATTACAGAGGGGTGATCTATCTGCATTGCTTGCTGGATCGGTGCATTTCCTTCCCAGAATTTATCGGGATCGTTCATTTCTGCTTCGATCTCTGTCATCATCACTTCTCTGACTTCGCTGTCTAACAATGCATTGATCAACATCTCCCTATATACCTTTGAGAGGCACAAGGCATCATATATGCTCAAGCGAGCCGGGACCTTTCGCAGGTGTGACACGACATCATATGCTACTGGGGATGCCCCTGGCCTTGGTTTCGGCCGACTGGGCGTGGCTTTGACAACCTTCTCTTTCAAGTTCCGCCCCTGGGGCCTTGTTAATGGTATGTCCGGGTTCCCATCTTCTTGCATCGGGTCGACTGGTTTTGGCCGAACACGTTCCGGCATTTACTTTCCGGATCGGAGGATGACGGCATTGACTTTTTCTTCACATGCCCCTAATGTCTCTCCTGCTGATGGTTGTTCTGTGAATGATACCATCGCACAATGTACCTGAGCCTCGATAAGTTGGCTCTTCTCTTGGCTACTCTTCTTTCTCGTCCCTTCCTTCTTGCGGTTACGGAGTCTTCATCTATTCTCGAGCCTCTTCCTACTACTGACCAAAGTCCAGGGTTCTTCGGGTTCAGGGAACAGGGTGTGGTGTGCAAACGAGCGTTTTCTTCTGAGGGGAAGGCAGAAACTACCCCAGATGTTTTCTTCCTTGTTGCTTCTGGTGATTTCATACTGATCACCCATTGGTTAATCAACCCTTGTACTCTTCCTTTTAGACTAAAACAGTCTTCTGTCTTGTGGCTCAGACATCGATGGTATTTACAATACCGAGGATCATTCACCTTCCCAACTTCGTGTGGCCGAATCGGTTCTGGTAAGCGGATTACATTCTCTTCCACTAGTTGTTCCATGATGGGGATCAAATCGGCCATGTCGAACGTATACGGGCCATTGGCTCTCTCTCTTTCGGCTATTGTTATTCCTCGAGAAATATAAGTTATTTGACTGCTCCATTGCATCCGGAGTGCTCGAAATACTCAAAATAGGCCCAAACGGGGCCCGAAAACATCATAAAATGAAGATTAAAGGTGCTGAAATGAACGTTCAAAGTGCTGATTTTTATGATCCGCTGGCCTGATTTTACTGATGCGCTGGGGCCAGTGCGTCCAAAAATGATTGTTAAAGTGTTTGATTTTTCTGATCCGCTGGGGTATTTTTGCGATGCGCTGGGGCCAGTGCGTCCAAAAATGACTCGTTTTAAGATGTGTACTTTTATGATGCGCGGCCTATTTTTGTGATACGCTGGGGCCAGTGCGTCCAAAAATGACTTATTTTTAAGATGTGTATTTTTCTGATGCGCTGGGCTATTTTTGTGATGCGCTGGGGCCAGTGCGTCCACAAAAGACTTGTTTTAAGATGTTGATTTATTTGATGCGCTGCGATACTTGCGCGACTTGAAGTTATTTCATCTCCGGACCTGTTGTGGTCGGAGATGGATTTTCCGGTGATCGGAAGAGGGTTCCGGTGATCGAAAATGGGTTTTTCGGCGAAGGGATTCGGCTCTCTCTCTCTCTCTCTCTGTGGATCCGTTCAAATAAAGGGGAGGGAGGGGTATTTATACCCGAAGTCAGCCAATAGGGGACCGCCACGTGTAGCGCGTCGAGAAAATGGGTTGGCGCGTCGAGAAAATCACTCGGCGCGTCTTAAAATGACTTTGTTAAAATGCTGATTTTTAGGGCGCACTGGCTGTCAGTGCGTCCTGAAATTCTTGAAAATGCCTGATTTATTGGACGGGCTGATGGTCAGTGCGTCCTGAAAATTTTGAATTATTGGATACGCTAGGGGCAGTGCGTCCTGAAATTCACTTTGTAAAACTCTCTGAATTTCTAGATGCGCTGACCATGAATTTCTGAACGCGCTGACGTACTCGTGTTTTACAAAATTGGATTTTACGAAACGGAGGGCTTGTGGGGCCCGCTTTGTGATGGATGTCGATGCACTGGCTCTATTTCTTCATTGCTGAACTAACCCTCCCAAATTTGGAGAGTTCTGATCATGATGAACGGTGGGGTCACCACTGGCTCAATTTTCCATTTTTGGTCAAGTCTGATGTGTGTTGTGATTTTCACTGCGATTTTCGATGCACTAGCCCTAAATCTAATCAGGTGATGATTTGGGCACTCATAATCATTGTTTTGAAGATCCTGACTTTTAGGACCCCAACAGACATCTTGTGGATTTTCCATGGGTGGATAGATGGCACACGTTTAAATAATCCACTGCCTTTTATAAAGGCATAGTGGTGACCTGACATTTGAGGTTCAAGGCACCACATTGAAATTGACCGAGCTAGACTTTTCCCTCATAATGGACCTAAGGTTTGTACCCGTGTTAGAACTAGAAAATGACGCAAGGAAACTTTCTATGTAATGTTGCTCTAGGGTTCTGAGTAACGGAAACATTCATAGACAATCATAAGTATTCACAAAAGATACACAAGAAGAGATATCGCAAGGCAAATTTTATTCTAGAGATTTTGAGATCTTGTACATTGCAGGCCGTGATCTGGCATGAGCCCTTAATTACATCAAATGATCGATGACCCTTGATTAAAAAGCAGAAGACTAGTCAGCAGGGACTATGGTCTTAGAGTTTGTAGTCGTAGAGACCTGTATTTGTTTTGTTATGGACTAAACCATCTTTGTATTAGTCAGATGTCTATGTCCCATATTTTGACCGGAGATCCGAGCTGAGACTATTAGGGTTTATGACTGAGAAAAATGACTCTGGGCCCGCACCTGTCATGTATGGACAGGTGACCTCGAGAAGTCCAATCTACAGTTGTGTGTACCTGAGTAGCCCAGCCGATGGATGCCGTTTGAATTGGTAGGGCATCGTCCATTGTGTTGTGGCAGTTCGTAACAATTGTTTTATAGAGACTTGAAACTCTTTTGATACGGTTTATTATGATAACCATAATCCCCTTTGTCTAGCTTTCGACCCTAATCGGGTCATATCTTGTGGTACATATGAATAATTATATATTTACATAGTTCTAGATGGTGGCGGTTTCTTTCTGAGAAGTTATTTCATTCATCGCATTAAATCAGGTCAAACTTCGAAGGTATGCAATTCTGCTCATTTAGAAATCTCAGAATGATCGATTGACTATTCCATTGCGTCCGTAGCGCTCGAAATACCCAAAGTAGGCTCAAACGGAACTTTAAAACACTTAAAATTGAGTCCGGTGCACCCGTAAACATGTTCTGTAATTAGCTGATTGTTTGGGTCCGTGGGACTTAATTTATAGGTGCGTGAGTTCCAACGCACCTTTAAATTAAGTGCCTATTTTTTGATGAATTTATGGATGTGTGGAGCGTTTTTCGGGTGTGTGGGGCCGAATATGCAAATCTGAATTACATCGAATTTATGGACGCATGGGACCCGAATTTATGGACGCGTGTGCCATTTTCTGGGTGCGTGGGAGTCCGATGCACTTGTCTGATTTAGGTCGAATTAATGGACACGTGGGACCCGAATTTATGGGTGCGTGGACCATTTTTCGGGTGCGTGGGACCGTTTTATGGGTGCGTGCCCACACTTGTGATTTTCAGGATTCAGACCTGCGGTAGTCTTGGTCGAAGTAATCTTCCGGTGGAAGATGTCGTTGATCAGAAAGGTATTCTGGTGACCGGGAAAGGTTTCAGGTAATCGGAAAGGTATTCCGGCGAGGGTTTTCCGGCGAAAATCTCAAATACCCAGAGGATAGCAACTCTCTCTCTCTCTTTCAAAACGTACAAATGAACAGTCGGATGGGGTATTTATACCCGAAAATAGCAGAACTTGGCCAATGAGGGGCCGCCACATACCATGCGCCACGCACCCCTAAAATACCCCCAACGCACTCCAAAATCGACGTGCGGAGGTCCAACGCATCAAAAAACGTGTTATGAAAATCTCTGATTTTTTGGGTGCGTGGGACTATGATTTTTCAGGTGCGTGGGACACCAAAATACCTCTAAATGAATATCCTGAAATGAGATGAATTTAGGGGTGCGTGGGCTCATTTTTTGGGTGCGTGGGACTCCATACAACCTTTAAATAAATTACTGTTTTTGTTGATTTTTCGAGTGCGTGGGTACCCGAATTTATGGGTGCGTGGGAGTTTGATTTTATGGGGGCGTTAACGGACTTTTGAACGCTCCAAATTGGGTTTTGAATTTTGATGGGTTTGCGGGGCCCGTTCGATCGTGAACTCATATGCACTGTTCATCATAAATGATAATGAAGTTATGGGTTCGATTCTGGATGGTTCTGATCATGGTGATTCGTGGGGCCCATTGGAGATTTCAGCCAAAATTAGCTAAGGGGATTTTTATAAATCTCCATTTTGTATGCACCGGAAAGCATTTTGTGAGATTCTTTTGGAGTTGTGTGGCTATTTTGCTTGTTTTGAATTATTTTAAGGGTGCGTGAGGTCTCACGCACCCGAATAATGAACTTTATCAAAAATTGGATTTTAAGGGTGCATGGGACCTCACGCACCCAGTCCCTGGACTTAGTAAAATGTGGACTTTTGGGGTGCGTGGGACCTCACGCACCCGGATTTTAAGTCAGTGAATTTCAGGCATTTTTGGGGTGCGTGGGACCTCATGCACCTGAAAATTCAACTTATTTCGAGGTGCGTGGGGTTCCATATACTTGGGTTCGAGACTTAGTCAATTTCGTCGTTTTAGGGTGTGTGGAGCCCCATGCACCTAAGTTCCATGGCTTTTGAGATTGGAATTTTTTTAGTTTTAACCCAGTTCACTCTATCTGAATTTTGGAGGGTGTCGGGTCTTACACTTTCACCTTACATCTTGTATGTTATTTCGAAGTGTTAGGGCTTTGCAAGCTCGAAAATCCAGATAGCGTTGGGCCGGCGCTGAAATGTTGGTGATCTAACTTAACTAGAGTTTCAAGCATACCTTTACGTGCTTTTCTTTCTTTCGAACTGGTCCTGAACATTTTGTGCATTTTTTACAGATCGTGATGGCTAGTGACCCTTCACAAGCTGGCCCTTCCGGTCCACCACTAACTCCCTCGAAGCGCAAGCGTGCAACTTCGAAGAAGACTGTAAGGCCGTCTGACCAGAATCCACAGTGGTTCCTCCCTCCGGAGACCTTCAACTTCTACGAGAGCATCTTAACGTTGTCCAAGGATATGCAATGGAGGATCCTTTGCGACCGAGTTGTGCCACCTCCTCCAGACAGGGGCACACAAGAACAATGGGATGCTTGGTACGCTCCCCTGCGTGGCTTCCGGTCAGATGGGACTGCAGGATCTAAGGACGGTGAAGTGAGCCCGTCAATTCCCGTGCAGACCGCTAAGCGTGGTCGTCCGAAGAGGGCCGGCAAGGGTGCCAAACAGGTGTACTTGGAGAACCAAGCCAAATCTAAATCCGACAAGATGAAGGTGGCCTGGTCTACTGTCAAGCTTGTCACCTCGCCTCTCATCATATGGAATCCTTACACGCGAGAATGCATCTGGTATTCGAAGAGTTATCAACGACAACGCTCCCTTCCAAGCATCGAACCGTCTGACGTCTGCCGGAGTAATTCTTTCTATAGTGTTAATACTTGGACATCCGGACCGGCACCATTCCTTAACCGCTTTCTGTCAAAAAATGGGAAATGTCAATCTGTCCTCGATACAAAGGACATGATCTTCCTGGAACCGAACTATAGCCCTCATCAACCTTTCCCCAAGCACTACTTCGAGACACTTCATCAGAGGTTTTATCATTTGGGAGATACTCAAGTCTGGCTGACCGGGGCATTTCAAACTCGCGGTCATCTGATTTCCCATCCTGGTTATGAAGCGTGGGCAAATCGTATTTTGGAACAGCATAGGGCCACTCTACGAGCAGTTGACTTATACAAGGCTATTGAGGCGACATCATGCTATTTCTGCCTGGAACCCTGGGTCTACAAGGGCTTCCTCAATCATTGGTGTTCTATCACCAACTCTTTCCATATGCCATATGGGGAGATGAGCATCTCTCTCTGGGACCTTAACCGGATCGCGGGTCTCCCAATCCGTGGGAGGATCTATGACGAGTAGGTCCCGAGCGACGACGAGTTGTCGTGGAAGAAGAAGGGCGTCAACAAAGGCTTCTTCTCTCAGGCCTGTTATGAGTTGTTTGCAGAGCTTCCACAGTTTTGAGACTTTAAAGATAAGCTTCCGTTCGAGGATTGGCTGGTTTACTTCAGTCATGGCTTGGAGTAAGTGTTTCGTTACGAGTTACACACCATTACTTTGTTACATCTATTTTTCTTTCATTAACATCTTGTTTTCTTCCTTTCAGCTTGGACTATGCGGCCTATGATGAAGGCCGTGGGGACAAGGCATTCTTGAAAAACTGAATGAAAGAAAACTTCCCTCTCCCCAACAAGCTCTCCCCAACCTGTGAGCTGGCCGGCTTCCTGGCATACTAGCTCAACTGTGTAGCACTGCCGAGCTCCAAGCAAGCGGATAATATAAGAGTATCATGTTTTGCCGTCACAGGAGCTCTGGCGAACGGTTATCAATATGCGTTAGCTCCAGTGGTCCTGTGCTCTATCTATCGGGCATTCGGCTACATTATCAGTAATAAGGAGCGTGCCGCTTACGGGATGAATTCGGCCTATTGTAGGTGGCATTTCTTCTCTGGCTGGCTCGGGGTATACTTTCCCTGGGTCTACGGTGCGCGGCGTGGAGATTATATCAAAGAGTGGAAGCTTTCGTTGGATTTCTTTCAGAAGAAAAGATGATTGGCCATAATTTGACCACTATTAAAGAGAGTATTGCGCAGTTCGATGATGTATATTTCTACCATTTTTCTGGCACCCGAAGCAGAGAATCGATCATGTGCACAGACAACGATAGCATCGACTATTATGAGCGTTCGTTCTTGACAGCGATTCGCCCGTCGTCGTTGCCTCTTCGCGAAGGGTTGGAATTCTGGAGGGAACCTTACTATCCCAATCGTTTTGCTCGTCAATTCGGGTATGACCAAGGGGTGCCCGAGACATTGGAGCCGGTGACACGTGAACAATGAGCGTACGGTGTCGGGCCCATTCATTGGAAGTGGATGTGGCGACAACTTATGTTGACGGGGACCGATTGTTCTTTTGCCATTCCGGGGACACAGTATTACACTGGGGCTTCTTTTGGATGGATGAGGTGGTGGGCTCACCAGTATACACTGGTTCGAAATAAACTGCTTGTTACTGAGCCTGTCTTCATCACACCTCCTATTGTTACTCTCATTCCTACTGACGGGCTTGGCTACATATCGAAAAATCTTCATCAGCCTGCGATGCCGGGTACAGAGAGACTTAAGACCTCCCTAAATGTGGTGATCGACCACGAAAAATCTGAACATACTCTAGAAAGTTGGGTCGCTCATGGGGAGAGGAATGTGACATTGGAGGAGCCAGAATTCCCACCCCTCGGGCCCATAGATGAGTTACCTAAAGAAGGCAGTGGTCCGAGAGGGTGTGATGAACGTGATGATGAAGAGGGCGATGATGATGATGATAATAATGTTGACGATGTTGGTGGTAATGATGACGATGATGCTGTTGATGGCGATGGTGGTATGGGTGAAGGTAATGAGGATGTTGATGGTGGTGATAGAGGTGGTGACAACACTATGGGTGGTGCTGGTGGTGGTGATGATGGTATGGGTGACAATGAAGGTGGAGACGATAATGGTAATGATGATGGTGATGATGGTGGTGAAGGGGTACCGCCTGAACGCACTGGTCCTCGGGTGAAAACTGCCCCTAATCTTCCTGTCACTTGTGGGGGCAAGAAGAACAAAGAGATGGGGAAGTTACACAAAGCTGAACGTTCACGGAAACAACTCTCCAAGGACATTGGTGACGCTCCGGATGACAGTGCAGGGGAGGCCAGGGCAGAGGGTGAATTAAGCTCTCAGGCCAATTTAAGTGAAGACCGCAACACCCGAGAGAGCAATGATAACGAGGCAATATATGAGAGATCTGTCCCCAAGGAGGACACTGAAGCCATCTTTATGGATCTGGATGATGATGCACCAGCTGAATCTGTTCTTCCTCCTAATCCTTGTATTGAGTTAAGTGTATCTGAGCCTGCTATGGAAGCACCTTTCACTGTTGAGCCACCATCGACTGATCCTATTGTGGAGGCTCCTCCTTCTGCTGAGCCACTATCAACCGAACTTGTAGTGAACGTATCTCCCGCTGTTATGCCATCATCAGCTGAACTTGTCACTGAAGTCCCTCCCATCGTTGAGTCAGCATTTAATGCCAGTATTTCCGAGGTCGTGGTACTATCTTCTCCAGAATTACCTGAACCATTGACCGAGAGAGTAACTGAACCTGCCCCAGTGTCATCTGTGCCCGCTGCCTCACCTAGTGATCCTGTCGTTGGTGTTCCTGAAGTCACCGGTATGTCATCTGTTTTTGTCATTTTGTTTGTTCCTTTTCTTCTGTGTTTCTGTACGTTAATGTTTATCATTTTTCTTTGCTAGCAACTGCTCCCGCCAGCATCCCAGTACCTGTGGTCTTGCCCGAGGTATTCATTTCATCTCTTTGCGCTTGTCAAAGACTAAGGCGAATCTTCTGAAGAGCCTTCTGTCTGATATCGCCGACTCATTAAAGAACGGAGATGAATGGTCTATCTTGGACGAAGCACTGTAGGCACTAGAACTCAATGCTACCTGGCTCGGGATTGACCTTTCTTTGATAGTTAGTCACGTGGCTCAGCTCAAGGAAGGGGTGCCTCGAGTAAATGAGGCGAAGAATCTCCAAGTTGACCCTTCCATTGAGGAAAAGCGCTGTCATTTGCGATCCCTTCTTCCGAAACTCGAGTTACACGAGGAAGACGTGGCTGTAGTGAGGAATGATTGGCAGGTTGCTGATGCTGGGTGCCAAGAGGCCATTGAACGTCTTGCGGAAATCGACAATGAGATGGCCCAGCTACAAGCTGAACGTTCGGTTGTTCATCTCAAAATTTTGAAGTTTAGTGGTCAGAAGGCTAGTCTGTAGTCCTCCATTGACCAACACGAAGTGAGCGTAATGCCGTGAGGGCCCAAATTGCAAAGCTGGAGCAGTCTCTCCAGGACATTCCCGACCCTGCCCAAGTTTTGACTGAGGCTGAAACAGCGCAGAAGATGATTGAAGAATCTGCAACAAACTTGTTAGACCAGTGTTTGAAAACTTTAAACGGTTGAGCTGTAATAGTCTTCATTTGTAATCTTTGAACATGTTGTAATAGATATTGTATCAATATGTATACTATTGCAGTTTTGGATTTATGCTGTGTCTTTAGCCTACTTGCCATTTTTTGAGTTTTGAATGCAAACTGATTGAGCTATTTGGGAAAGAGCGTCCCCCTGTTAGGACCCAAACCTATGCTTATGTGAACAAAGATGTGATCGAGTCTTAGTTAAGGGCTTATCCCCATCCTTGATGGTCTTGAAAGGGGCAGGGTGCCATACTTGACGGGTCCCGAGTCTTGACGACTTTCTGATACCTGTGTAAGCACAAAATAGATGATTAGTATTTTGATTTAATCATTGTGTGGTATCATTTCTTTTGGTATATATTTCGTTACACTTTCCCTCTAATGGGGTGTTTACAAATCACAACAATAAGCTTGTGTCAAGTATAATATCTTTTAAAAAATCGACCGTTTACCAGCGAACTAATACCCTGTCCTTTGCAATCTATTACCCGATAGGCTTTATTGGAATATACTTCATCGACAATACACACTGGATCCCACTTCGGGTCGAATTTACTTTTGGGACCTTGAGCCAGTGCCGGACATTTCATCATTAGTACCAAGTCGCCCCTTTTGAACGGCCTACCACAGACTCGTTTATCATATGAGGCTGAGATTTGTTTCTGATACATTTCGAGCATTTGCTGAGCGGCGAGCCTCTTTTCATCTAAATCATCGAGTTCGGCCATTCTGATCCCGGCATTGTGCTCGGTTGTCAGGGAGTGTCGAAGTGCGAACCGTAATGACTCAACCTGTATTTCCATCGAGATTACAACTTCCGTACCGTACACCAACGAGTAGGGTGTAGCTTGAGTGGCTGTGCGGTGTGTGGTCCTGTATGCCCATAACGCTTCAGGTAATCGTCATCCCAGTCCTTCTTATTCTCTGTCACTGTCTTTTTCAGAATCTTCACGATGGTTTTATTGAATGCCTCAGCCAGCCCATTCGCAGGAGGATAATAAGGCAATGAATAGCAATGCTTGATCTTGAACTTTGTGTACAGCTTGTCGATAATGACATTTTTGAAGGGTGTTCCACTGTCGGTGGTGATCCTCTCGGGAACATCATGTTGATATAATATGGCGTGACGAATGAAACTTTCGACGTGTTTGGCTTTCACATTTTTCAGGGCAATTGCTTCAGCCCATTTGGAGAAATAATCAGTTGCGACAAGAATGTATTGATGCCCCTAAGAGGAGGGCGGACTAATCGGCCCGATCACGTCCATGCCCCAGGCGGCGAAAGGCCAAGATATTACTGATTGATGCAACTCTTTCAGTGGCGAGTGTATTATATCTGCATGGATCTGGCATTTATGTCACTTCTTAACATATTTTATCGCATCTTTTAACATCGTGGGCCAATAATATCCCATGCGTCGGACACGGTGATGTAAATTCTTGCCTCCTTAATGAGCACCGCACTCTCCTCTGTGAGCTTCCTTCAATGTGGCATACGCTTCATCTTGGTCCAAGCAGCGTAACAACACTCCCTCATACGAGCGCTTGTAAAGGATGCCATTCTGTATTATAAATGAACCGGCGCGTCTCCTGACCTGCGTGCGCATCTTGGGCTCTTCTGGTAAAAAATCATATTTCAAGTAGTCGACGAATGGCCTTTTCCAGCCATTTTCTTCTATTTCGAAGCAACAGATGGGGTTCACGCTTAATTCATCACCACGCAGTGCAGCTGTCGGTAGAATCCTTCTTTCTTCGATTATTACTTGAAGTGGACTGCCTCCGAGATTAGCTAGAGCAACGGCTAGGCTGGCCAATGCATCAACCTGTACATTCTCCTGCCTCGGTATATGTGAGATGTTGCTGTTACGGAACTGGTCGAACAGTGACTGCGCTTGGTGGCAGAAAGGTGACAACTCAGGTTTGCGGACATCATATTCTGTCATCAACTGTCCGATGACTAGCCTGAAGTCACCATAGATCTGTATTGCTTTGATTCGCATCTCTAAGGCGAGCTGTAGCCCGATGATGAGGGCTTGATATTCTGCTTCATTGTTCGTGCAAGCTGGCATGATCGTAAATGAGTAGGGTAGCAAATCTCCCTGCGGATTGATAAATATAACCCCTGCTCCTGCCCCTGTTGACCTAAAGGCTCCGTCAAAGTACATCTGCCAGAGTCATTGTTCTCCGACCATCATAACCTGGTCATCTGGGAGATCACATTCCATTTCTTCTCTACTCTGGACCGGATGCGCAGCGAGAAAATCTACGATCGCCTGTCCTTTAATAGCTAGGGCTGGGACGTACGTGATGTCGAATTCATAAAGGAGAAGGGCCTACTTTGCTAAGAGTCCGGACAGCATGGGCCGGTTTCATAAGGAATTTGATCGAGTCCGCCTTGGATATTAACGTTATTTGGTGTGAGAGGCAGTAATGCCTAAGTTTCTTCGCAGCAAAGATGAGAGTGAGACATATCTTCTCAATTGCCGAATAGTTGAATTCTGCTCCCACCAGCGTGCGGCTGAAATAATATAGCGCATTCTCCTTCTCTTCTTCGTTCTTCTGTGCCAGGAGTGCTCCTAATGAGTTATCACCTACTGCGATGTATAAAATCAATGGCTTTCCCTTGATTGGGGCGGCGAGGACTGGAGAATTGTCGAGCACTTCTTTTAGTGAATCGAAAGCTTTCTGACAAGCGACATCCTATTCAAACTTAACGTCTTTCTTGTTGAGGCGGGAGAACGGTCGACAACAACCAACTAAGTTCGAAATGAATCTTCTCAGATATGCCACGCGGCCTTGAAAACTCTTCAACTATTTAAAATTTTTCGGTGGTGGCATTTCTCTGATGGCCTTAATCTTAGCGGGGTCAATCTCTATGCCCCTGTGTCTGACAACAAAGCCCAAGAATTTGCCGGACGTGACCCCAAACGCGCACTTTAGCAGATTCATACGGAGACTCTTCTTGCGCAATCGTTGAAATACTTGCCTAATATGTTGTCTGTACTGTTCATGATCGGCCAACCTTATAACCAAATCATTTACATAGCATTCAACGTGTTTGTGCATCATATCTTGGAATATAACGTGCATTGCGTGCTGATATGTTGCCCCTGCGTTCTTCAACCCGAAGGGCATTACACGGTAATAGTGGATGCCGAGAGTTGTGTGGAAGGCCGTAACTTCTTCTTCTTCCGGGGCCATGTGAATTTGATTGTATCCCGAATACCCGTCCATGAAGGACATTACTGCATATCCTGTTGTGATGTCAATCAATAATTCTGGAATCGACAGAGGAAAATCGTCTTTAGGGTAGGCTTCATTAAGATTCCGGAAGTCAACGCAAACCCGAATCTGTCCACTCTTCTTCTTAATTGGCACAATGTTTGAAATCCATCAAGGGTACTTCACCTCTCGAACGAACCTGGCTTGAATAAGTTTCGTGATTTCTTCTTCAATCTTGGGTACAATATCAGGATGAAATTGTCGTTGAGGTTGCTTCACTAGCTTCTTTTCCTGCATGATACTCAACTTGTGCATAGAAATTGTCGAATTGAGCCCTGACATTTTTGAATATGTGTAGGCGAAGATGTCCTTATTCTCCTTCAACAGCTGTATGTATTTCTCCCTTTCATTTTTCAGGACGTTTTTGCTCAAATATGTGTTCCTGGGTTCTTCGAGAGTGCTCAAATTCACCTCTTCGAGTTCATCAATCGTCGGTTGTCTGCCATCTTCTACTTGCACGGGTGCGACACTTGGCTGGATAATGTCGATAGGATCTTGCAACTGAATTTCTTCTACCGGGCCAATGGTCACCATGTTCACGCTTGCCTTAGCTCCTAAACCTTCTCCATTTCTGTATACTTGATTATATTCTTCAAATGGAGCTAGTAATCTCTTCTTTGTGTCTGAACTTTGATCGAAGAATCCCATATTCCTCATAATCTTCCGGCTGGTTTTGCTATATCTCTTCTCTTCTATCGGTCGAGGTTGGGCAGATTCTCTTCCCTCTTCTCTCTCCTCTGATGGTATTGTCTGACTTGGCCTTAAGTGAAACTTGATATCTTTCTGGGTGATATCTCTTGATGGCACGATGAATTGGCTTGGAGCTTTCGGGAGTGGCTTGACTCTTCCTACCTTGAGTATCGGCATATTGAAGCTGGACTTGAGCACACTCATGTGTTAATCTGAGATCAGTTTTAACACATACTACCCTAGTTGAAGCAGATGTTGCGGTACCACATAGAACTTCTTCGTGATCTGCTGAGGTTGATTTTCCAACTGATATTGGGGTCTTCCTTGAGTGATGGGCTGAGGTTTACTTTTCTGCACAAACTTCTCAACTCGAGGTTTTGGCCCTTGCCCTTTCTTCATTATGTTGGACTTTTTGCTCGTTTTGCCTCTATCGGACAGGCTGTAATATTTTGCATCGGCCAAAAATGATTCAGCTATTATGTATGGCTTCGGATCTGCCGCTACCCTGTATTGGACCCTGTTTCTGCTGTACTTGAAGCACTGATGATACGTCGACGGGATTATGCGATTTTGATGGAGCCACGGCCTTCCTAAGAGGAGATTGTATGTTGTCACTGCATCGATCACCTGACATGTTACTTTTGATGTCAGTTCTTCGATCTCCAACATCACCGTGATTGATCCAAGTGTACGTTGACTGTCTTGATTGAACCCTTGAATCATCATGGGACTCAGGCGTAGTGCCGATTGCCTATAACCCAACTTTTGCAGTGTTTTCAATGGCATTATATTTACAGCAGACCCATCGTCCAACATGCACCTCTTGACCTCGGTGTCCCTGATTGTTCCTGTGACCATCAACGGACGGTTGTGGTTTGTTAATTCGATCGTGCAGTCTTCTTCTGAGAAAGTAATTGTTGAGAGACGGTCGACATGCATGACTTGTGACACTGGTATATAACCCTCCCAAAATTTGTCTGTATTATTCATTTCTTCTTCTATCTCTATCATCATGACCTCCCTGACTTTAATGTCAAGTAAGGCATTGATTAACATTTCCCTATACACTTTCGAGAGACATAAAGCGTCGTATATACTTAAACGGGCAGGGACCTTCCGTAAGGGTGACACCACGTCATACGCCACTGGTCTCGGGCTTGGCTGACTGGTCGTGACTTCAACGACCTTCTCTTTCAATTTTTTGCATGCGGGGTCTCTCTTGCGGCCTGTCAGGGATACCGTCTTCTTGCATCAGGTCGTCTGGTCTTGGAGGGGTACGGTCAGGCATTTGCTTTCCTGATCGTAGGACGACCGTGTCAACCTCTCCCTCAGCTGCTTGTGGGGTTTCCTCAGACTGTGCTTGTTCGACGAATGACACCATTCCGCAATGTGCCATGTTCATCGCGAGTCGTATCTACCCCTGTAATGTTTCTTTCTTTCCTTTTCCCCTATTCTTTCCTTAGTTAACGAGCCTTCGTCTATTCTCGAGTCTTTTCTTGCTACTGACTAGAGTTCATGATTCCTTCGGCTTAGGGAATGAAGTCGGTCGGTTGGTGTCATTTTCTATTGGGATTGTTGAAATTGTCCCGGCTGTCTCCTTTGCTGTCTCAGGTACCTTCATGCTGATGACCCTTTGATTGATCAACCCCTGTATCCTTCCTTTTAGGGAGAAGCAATCTTTTGTCTTATGGCTGACACATTTATGGTATTTGCAGTATTTGGGATCGTTTATTCGTTCAACTTCATGGGGACGGACAGGTTCTGGTAGACGCATTAAGCCTTCCTCGATCAATTGTTCCATGATCAGAATTAGATCGGCCATATCGAATGTGTATGAGCCATTCGCCCTTTCTCTTTCGGCTATTGATACTCGTTTAGGTGCATAGGGCCTTTTACCCTTGTCTTGAACAATCATTGCTTTTGTTTCCATCTTATGATCGACAGCAGGACGTTTTCGGTCTTTCTGGTCCCTGCTCCTATCGACTTGATGGGTCTCTACTATTTTTCCCATCTCTCTCTTCTGTCTCTCGGGTCTGAAGTTTACCCGGGATGCTGCTTCTTCCACCAAATGCGCTTTCGTCGCCAGCTCGCAAAAGGAGTTGAAGGTATTGCCTGACAATCCATACGGGATCATCGGGTCTAGAGCCCTTAAACACATCTTCATCTGCTCGCCTTCACTGGGTAATTCACGACACTGAGCCGCTGTGGTTCCCCATCGGTCAATGAACTTCTCGACTGGTTCACCATTTCTCTGCCTGACCAATGCTAGGTCTGTTAACGAGATTTTCCTCTCTGTTGCAAAGAATTTCGAGATGAAGGTGTCCCGCATTTGCTCCCATGTCCTTATAGAGCTGGCTGGTAACGACATATACCATTGAAAGACTTTCCCTGTCAGGGTAGATCCGAATAGCCGCATGCAATACTGCGGGACTGCAGACCAATTTCCTAATGTAGTCAAGAAGTGGGTGATGTGCTCTTCCAGCGATCCTTTGCCGTCAAACTTTCCGAAGTCTGGGCATCAGAAATTGGCCGAGAACGGTACACTTCTACTTCTGGTGGGTACGGGACCCGACATTTATAGTTGCCTCTTCTCTTTTTCTCTTTTTCTTGTTGCATTATGTGGGCTATCGTCTAGGATAACTCTTATCGTGATATGTGAGATGCGGAAAGCGGTGCATGTTCTATTGGTGCGACCCTGAGTTGGAATGGCGGTTCAGGCTCAGCCGGACCTTTTGCTGCCCCTTGGGACTCCTCTGCCGACTGACGGGTGGGCGGCGCGATACTTCTGGTGGCGTTCTGCGCTATCAGAGTGGTCAAGGCCTCTTGAATAGCCCTCATTTGATCGTTTGTCTCGCGATTAGCCTCGACCAATCTATTGATCTGATCTTGGAATGGAGGTAATTCTTCTGCCTCATAAGGTCCTTCTTATTCTTCTTCGGCCACTTGGACCATTACCACTTGTGCCAATGGGATTTTCTAAGCCGGCCTCTATTTCGGTTCAAGGGTCATCATGGGCTTGGATTTCTTTATATGCGCGGGCCTGGTAGGTTTCTTCGAGGTGCGAGTGATCTTGGATAATGGCGGGAACTACTCGACTGTCATTGCAGGCACTGCGAGCTTGGCTGATATGACCTGGCTGTTGATAGGGATCTTCTGCCCTTGCTTCTGCTGCCACTGTCTTCTCATTACGGGGTGAGGTCTTGCAACGTTCGCCTTCCTATATGCTGCTAAGATGGCTGCTTTCTTCTACTCTTTCTTCTGTTGGCGCGTCTCAACCAACTGTCATCTTGAGTTGGAAATAGCTGTCGTGGTTGGGGTGAAGCGAGGGAAGCTAAAGCCTCCGGCGACAAGGAAGGTGCACGAACTCGTCATTGAGCATGCCATTTCTTCTGTCTGTTTTAGTATCTCGCTAATTTTGCAGTGTCAGAAAATCATTAGAACAGTTCATAAATGCGGCCGGGAGCGTGAACCCATCGATCGCGGTGCATAAACTAATAGGAATAAGCAAGAAGAAGACAAATATATGCAGTTGTGGAAGTTCATGGGTTTGAAAACCTTTTAATTTACCTTCTATTGCCTTAAAAAGAAAGGGAAAAACGTTCCCGTTGAGAGTCGCCAGTTTGACGCCCAAGGGTGCCGAAACATTATGCCTCGCGATAGATCTCCTACGTACACATTCGCGTTTGCGAATGATTAATCTTATAGCGTTTCTATACTTAGAGCCAACCAGAGATTCTGGGTTCAATCCCTAGCAGAGTCGCTAGTTTGTTAGAACTAGAAAATGACGCAAGGACACTTTCTATGTAATGTTGCTCTAGGGTTCTTAGTAATGGAAACATTCATAGACAATCACAAGCATTCACAAAAGGTACACAAGAAGAGATATCGCAAGGCAAATTTTATTTCAGAGATTTTGAGATCTTGTACATTCCAGGTCGTGATCTGGCACGAGCCCTTAATTACATCGAATGATCGATGAACCTTGATTAAAAGGCAGAAGACTAGTCAGCAAGGATTATGGTCTTAGAGTTTGTGGTCGTAGAGACCCGTATTTATTTTGTTATAGACTGAACCATCTTTGTATTAGTCAGATCTCTATGTCTCATGTTTTGACCAGAGATTCGGGCTGAGACTATCAGGGCTTATGACTGAGAAGAACGACTCTGGGCCCGCGCCTGTCATGTATGGACATGTGACCTTAGGAAGTCCAATCTACAGTTGTGTGTACCTGAGTAGCCCATCTGACGGATGCCGTTTGAATGGGTAGGGCATCAATCATTGTGTTGTGGCGGTTCATAACAATTGTTTTGTAGAGACTTGAAACTCTTTTGATACAGTTTATTGTGATAACCATAATCTCCTTTGTCTAGCTTTCGACCCTAATCGGGTCATATCTTGTGATACATATGAATAATGATATATTTACATAGTTATGGATTTTGGCAGCTTCTTTCTGAGAAGTTGTTTCATTCATCACATTGAATCAAGTCAAACTTTGAAGGTACGCAATTCTGCTCGTTTAAAGATCCCGGAATGACCGCTTGACCATTCCATTGCGTCTGGAACGCTTGAAATATCTAAAGTAGGCTCAAACGAAACTTGAAAACACTTAAAATTGAGTCCGGTGCACTCGTAAACATGTTTTGTAATTAGCTAATGTTTTGGGTGCGTGGGACTTAATTTATGGGTGCGTGGGCTCCAACGCACCACCCATAAACTAAGTGCCTAGTTTTTTTTATGAATTTATGGATGCGTGGAGCATTTTTCGAGTGCGTGGGCCCGAATATACAAATCTGAATTATATTGAATTTATGAACGTGTGGGCCATTTTCTGGGTGCGTGGGAGTCCGATGCATTTATCTGATTCATGTCGAATTAATGGACGCGTGGGACCCGAATTTATGGGCGCGTGGACCATTTTGCGGGTGCGTGGGGCCATTTTATGGGTGCGTGCCCACACTTGTGATTTTCAGGATTCAAACCTGCAGTAGTCTTGGTCGGAGTAATCTTCCGGTGGAATATGTTGGTGATCGAAAAGGTATTCCGGTGACCGGGAAATGTTTCCGGTGATCGGAAAGGTATTCCGGTGAGGGTTTTCCGGCGAAAATCTCAAATACCCAGAGGATAGCGGCTCTCTCTCTCTATTTCGAAACGTACAAATGAACAGTCGGACGGGGTATTTATACCCAAAAATACTAGAACTCAGCCAATGAGGGGCTGCCACGTGCCACGCACCCCTAAAATACCCCCAACGCACCCCAAAATCAACGTGCGGAGGTCTAACTCATCCAAAAATGTGTTATGAAAATCTCTGATTTTTTGGGTGCATGGGACTATGATTTTTCGGGTGCATGGGACACCAAAACACCTCTAAATGAATATCCTGAAATGAGATGAATTTAGGGGTGCGTGGGCTCATTTTCTGAGTGCGTGGGACTCCATGCAACCTTTGAATCAATTACTGTTTTTGCTGATTTTTCGGGTGCGTGGGTACCCGAATTTATGAGTATGTAGGAGTCCGATTTTATGGGTGCGTTAACGAACTTTTGAACGCTCCAAATTGGGTTTTGAATTTTGATGGGTTTGCGGGGCCCGTTCGATCGTGAACTCACATGCATTGTTCATCATAAATGATAATGAAGTTATGGGTTCGATTCCAGACGATTCCGATCACGGTGATTCGCGGGGCCCGCTGGAGATTTCAGCCAAAATTGGCTAAGGGGATTTGGATGGGACCCCATCTTCCACCCCACTGTAGTTGCCAATGATATAACAATGGAGGAATTTTATTCCACTACCAGGAATCTTCGTTCAAACCCTTTGGGGTTCGATGTGGAGGTTAACGGGGTCATGCGCCGAGTTGATGTTAATGTGATTGCTAATGCCATTAAAGTGCCGTTGGGACAAGTGTGGTAAAGGAGGAAGACCCAGATCAGAGGAGTATGAGAGGCACCAATACCAAGTTCCTATGTGGCAATTTTGTGGAATGTGAGAAGGAAAATTGCTTGAGGTCGTCTAACTTGTTACCAGTGTACCGCAAGCTACATCACAATTTTGTCCACAATGTTTATCCGAGAGCGGGGAACCATATTGAGTTAATGCCTTACATGGTTGAGGTGTTATATAGAGTGGGTAAATAGGAGATGGTATGCCTCCCCTCTATTGTCCTCACCCAAATGCTCAAGCCCATTTCCACCTCCCGACCCGACATACGTTATCAGTTAGGAACAAGTGGAACTCAACGATAGCGTGACCTATGTATTGTGGCCGACCAAAGTCCTCGATCGAAAGGAATAAGTGCTTGGAAATAAGGTTATTCCCTTGGTGAAAGTGTTGTGAATGCACCACACGGAAGAAGAAGCATCTTGGGAAATAGAAGCGGAAGTCTACAAGAACTACCCACAGATCCTTGACGAATATGAGAACGTAAAATTTCAGGGACAAATTTTTTTTTAAGAGGGGTAGATTGTAACACCCTGTAAATTCACATACCAGAAACTTGAGCACATGCTCGGGTGGTGACGTCATAGAAGTCGTGCACGTAGAATTGTCCCCTTCTAAACCCCTATGTGGCCTTTCACTAATAACCTAGGTGCCAAACCTTGGCGTTCGCACGGCTGGGCCCATGCTACCCTAACCGTTCGATGTCAGTATCCAACGATACCCGATTTTACCCTGAATATCCTAATCGTCTACAGGCTTCTTGTCGAAGCACTATATTGCGCAAGGTTAAGCATGGTCCTCCGCCTTGAAGGGCTTGATGACCCTCGCGGACATTGAGCCAGTGCAAAATGTCGAATCGCTCAACTTGGGCTTAAAGTGGGGGCACATGAGATGTGTAAGTTGCTCAACGAAAGTGAATAAGACACATACATCACTGTGATTTGAGTCAGCTTCATTTTTGGGATCATAACCTAGAATGAGCTTTCAAAATGGTTGGAGGGTGTGGATTTAAGACACATACATGTGAGCCCTGCAGTAAGGGTCACACCCACCTCGGTGGATCTGGGGTCTCACCTAATATGTTCTCGTCTTTCTGACCTTATGAACAATTTGGATGGTAAACAAACATTCAGGTGGCCCCCCAAAGTTTTTAATGGCAGATATTCAATCAACACTTTCTCTTGTAGCATGGTCCACCTAAGATTTGGATCTGCTTCATTTTTTGGATTATGCCCTAAAACTGAGGGGGCAAACTAGATGGCATGAATGCAAGGTACATGCATCATGGTGGGTCCCACGGTCAGGGATCCACAGAAGTGGGATGAAGATAGATGGTGGAGTCATATTTGGACGCGGATTGCGTCCTTCCTCAGTATGGAGGCATAGCGTCCATGCTGATGCATGGAGGGGCCCACCATGATGCATCTGTTTATCCATGCTGTCCATCCCTCTCTAAGATCATTTTAAGGCCTAAGTTGGAGGAGGCAAATCCAACGCTCAGGTGGACCATACCACAGATGACTCTTGCATTTAATGCAACTTGCATCTACTGCTCTCGGCATTTAATGCATCTCTCCGCATTTAATGCATCCAAGCTTATTATTTGGTGGGGTCCACTTGAGCGTCGGATCTGCCTCCTTGGTCTCAAGCCTTAAAATGATCTTAGAGAAGGGATGGTCGGTGTGGATAAACAGATGCATGACAATGAGTGGGCCCCTCCACAATGCGGCATGGACCGAAGAAGGACACAATCCTTGTCCTATCTGAAGCTAATACCTTCGAACGATCCTATGTGCGGCCATTAAAGTGATCGTGGGAAACAAAAGTGATTAATGGCAGCATGATTGACCGCTCAGGGCTTTTGTTCTTAAAACACAAACCATCCGTTCTAGTGCTAGAATATTCCAGGCTCGGATTAGGTACTACCCCCACTAGGACGCATGAGGAGACAGATGGGGATGTGGCGCGTCGCCATTGGCAGATGCAGCGGGGCCTGTACCTCGGTATTAGTGGGATGTGACGGGTTTGACAGCTCTGCGTCAGACTCAAGATGCGGGGCCTACTGCGTCAACTAATGGTGATGCGCCACGTCTCCATTCATCTGCTTGTGCATTCTGGTAGGAGTAGTACCTAACCAGAGCCCATGGGAGATATGAAGCCGATCGGCTAGTGAACCCTACACTAGGGTGCTGATTAGAAAGGTCAGCACGTGGCTAGTGGAGAACAGATATGCTTGTGTCAGGCTTACTGATGTGACTGGTCTCATTTGACAACGGGCTCTGCACCAATACAGACATGACACGTACATGCCACATCAAGCTTGTCCCGACCATGCTGGTGTGGGTATGTGGCGCCCACAAACAAGTGGGTCAGTCCTTGAGCACCATGAACCAAAGAAGATTAAGGTTTTATGGGCCTCACAATGATGTATTTAATACATCCACATTGTCCATCCATTTGGTGAGATTATTTTAGTTTATGATCCAAAAAATGAGTCATACAAAGCTCAAGCGGACCACACTAGAAAAGGCAGTAGGGACAATGATTCTCACCAGTAAACATTTCCTTGAGCCCACCATGATGTTTATTTGTCATCCAAACTGTTCATAAGGTCACACGGACCTGGATGAAGTTTAAAAATAATTATCAGATTGATCCAAAACTTCTGTGACTCCCAAGAAAGTTTCAATGGTAAACGTTTAATATCCATTGCTTTCTTCAAATGTGGTCCACTTGAGATTTGGATCCATTTCATTTTTGGTATATAGCCTTACAACGATCACGCAAAATGAATAGATAGTTTGGATATAGCACATACCTCTTGGTGGGGCCCTCAGAACTTGTTGAGTTAATACACCAGCCAAGTCAGTGGTGTAGGGTTCACCGGCCAATCCAAACTCAATATGAGAAGACACTGTGGATACATCGCCCTGCTAGGTATCCTATGAAGACGTGGTGGGATGTGGATTGCCCGCTTACCCAACCAGATGAAGCCCTGCAGGCTGCAGTCAGAAGCTAGGCGGTATCCACCGTGATGTATATGAGAAATCCAACCCGGCCATCCATTTTGCTAGCTCAAGTCAGGGTGTGAGCCCAAAAATGAGGTAGTTCTATAACTCAGGTGGGCTACACTCCATCCATTTCGCGAGCTTAAGTCAGGGCATGAGCCCAAAAATGATGTAAATCTAGAACTCAGGTGGGCTAAACAAGGAAGCAGATTAGGTGAGACCCCAGATCCACCCAGGTGAGTGGAACCCCTGAATGTGGGGCTCACAGTGAAGATGCACAAATCTAAAAGGAGGAGTCAATGATGGAGACTAAACGCATTGACGGTGAGGTGTCAGAATACATAACAGTATGGAATTTCAGCTCCATAGTAACAAAGTGGAAAGTAGGCCCGCCCCCATAACCACACGGGAGGGTCACGAGATTCAACTGCATTTCACCGCTCCACCGAAAATTCCCTCTGCCCCTACCGTACTCCAGCTTGGTAGTTTCCACTGCCTGTCCAGGGTTGAGCCCTGGGGTATTAGTATATCTGACACATGATTTAAATGTGATAATTTGTCCTCGAAAAAGGGAAATACTGAATGAATAGATCGTAAATTATGATATTTTGCTATTTGGTGGCTCGAAATTGACTTGGCTTCGCCAAAAGGCCTCATCTCTAGAGGACGGGAACAACAACGACGGAGTGACGTTGACTAAATACGAGATTTTTCTTATAGTACATAAGCGGGTCCCATTTTGGGCGGAACAGATCTACTAATTCTCGCTTCTGTGGTTCAGCCTCCCTGGATCTCGGCAACAGCCGCGTGAGGGCGCTAATGAACAGGCTATCTTGCTTTGTGTCCGATGGTTCGTGTTGATCAGGAACGCTGCAGGGAGTTGGTGCTTAATGCCGCTCAAAGGAGAAATGTTGCCAGAAGAAGAGGAAGTCGGACTCGAGTTTCTGGAAATGTGCTCGTTATGAGAAAATGATTATCAATCTGGCAACAGCCTACGATGGTTATGATTTTTATTTGCCGGCCTTTCTCGACTTCTGAGGTCGAATCTACCGTAGTGGGGTCTTGCATTTCCACGAGCGTGGATCTTATACGCACGGGGAACTAGGACCCAGCCTGGCGATACAAGAACAATACCGGACCCACTCCCTTGATCGTTAAAAGCACCATCCAAGTCGTACTCCAACTTGGTAGTTTCCACCGCCTGTCCAGGACAAAGAATAATAAGAAATGACGCTCCTGTCATAGGAATGGAAATAGCCCTTCTTGCTGCTTCAATAACAAGTATTTTCGTTTTCAAAGCAGATAAATAATTTGATCTCTTTTTCCCGAATTCAGTGGCAGTCATATCTATATGCTTGGTTCTTTCATTAAAAACATGAATACCTTGAAACTCCTTCATATGCATCGCTTTCTCTCACTTCCTATTCCCACCCCACCCCGGACTGGCCCAATGTCTGCAAAGGGTCCTACCGTCTATTATTTCTGAGTCGCGGGGAGCGCTAGCTAGCTACTCTTCCGTTTATCTCACCTTTTTCAGATGTCCACCCCTCGACGAGAGGGACTTGGCCGGAGAGAGCGAAGTGGCCATGAGGGAGGTCGACACGCAACCTCTAGGATAGACGAGTCTACCGGATCCTATTTTATTGCAAGACCCGTTCGGATAAAGGATTCATTCATTGAATGATAAACCACTACAAGTGAAGGAGATACACGATTTAAATAATGGAAGATCCAATATTTCAAAATTGTATCTAGAATCTTGTTATTCCCATCGTTCTGATTGTTTATAATTACGAGGGACTTAAGGTGCAACAGAGATGGGGAGAAGTACTTGGGAAAGGACAGAGAATCTTTCTCGATCAGAATAGTGGAATGGAAGGCACTACAAGGAGAGGGATATACTCCTTTTCAAATCGCCCCTCTTCCCGGCCGGCTTTGACTCGTATGTCCAGACAACTCCTTCCTAACGAACCCATAGATTCTTATACCACCACCACTGAAGATATTTCTCCCTTTCAGAGATTGTTTCAGAAGATACCAGAAGACTCTATTTTTCAGAGCTTTGGGTGTGCCTGTTTTCCTCATATTGACCTTAATTGATCAAAGATCTTCCCGTTCAGTTGCTAAAAGATAGATGCTGATAACGTTTCCAAATGAGAAAAAACGACTCTTATAATAGAACTTTCTGTTGATTTTTTAAACGATTTTATTCTTATTGGAAATATTATGTTTGTTTTTTGGTCCTTCGATACCTCTTTTCTCTCTCCAATTCCGATCAGTCTTGTGATGAAGAGAAGTCTTATCCGATCTTCCACTGACGAAAGGTATCGTCACGACCAGGCATCAATCATTTGAGTCTCGCTTTCGTCCGTGCTTTCACTCTCATGGATATCTGGCTTGAATCGCTCGTTTAGTGCCCTCGCTCAACTAGGGCGCTATTGGCCACTAACCACTGATCTCTCTCCCTTTACCAAGGCGTCATCCGTTTGTGATCTGGCTATACTTCCGGTCTGGGCGCAGAAATTCGAAAGCAGATGTCATATTCAATCTATGATGACGGCTTTCTTCCCTTTCATAAAAAGTCCAGAAAGCCGCCGGGTACTTTCCACAGTACCTCGCCGACGCTTTCGATCCGAGGCGCTCAATTAGGTCAAAGGCTAATGTTCCCACATCCCTTGCACTAGTTCCAACTCCTGTTTGAAAGCCATGGAGGAAGACCTCCTAGGGATAAGAGACATAGGGTTGACACCGAATCCCTCTAGAGCCCAAACTTCCATTTCTCCTACTCGTTGTCCCCCTTGCTTGGCCCTTCCTCTAAGGGGTTGTTGTGTAACAAGTGCAGCAGCTCTTTCAACTGCCGCCTAATCTCCTCATGGCCTGACTAGGCGCAGTTGCTAACAGCACAGGACCGGGGCTTGTTGCGTTAGTTGTATATTAAGTAGGCCTTTTTTTCTTTCATTCGAGAAGCGGTAGTTTCCGCGCCAGAAAAAAGGCCTCCTTCCTTGGTTGAAAGCTTCATCAACTGCAACAAACAATCTATCAAATTCTTCCTCCGCCCCGGAATCCTCCAGATGGTCAACCTAGAAAGATGGGCTGAGGCTTCCTGTAGCCTTATTCCTGAAAATACAACTAGAAATCTGAAGTCCCTTAAATCATTAGGATCCCGATTCATGGATCTCTCGGTTCCGTCGAGGGATCGTCGGATTCGGTCTAACCTCCTTTTGGGAGTCAGCAGAAGCCCCTCCTAATAGATAGGGGCAGCATCAGAGGTGCGAGGAGGATTTTCGAGCAGGTCTATTCGCTTCTATCCTTCCGCAGTCAACCGCCTCGCCTCACCCGCCCGTTTGCTATTAGCTTCGGGAGCGTCGCTTTGCAACCTGGGCATGCAGAATGACAGTAAGTGCGCCAACCGTCAGGGTTGCCCTGCGCACGTATCTCTATTTTTGTATGTTATGAAGGAAGTATCAGCTATGGAATAAATATAGATAATGAATAGCCCCGGTTCTACGTCCCTTTTTGAGAATAATCACCAAACCCCCGACCTCATTCATTAGTTGAGAAGAGGGCCTAATAACCATACGACCGACGGGTCGTAATACAACCAACCCTTTTATTCAAAATATATGAAATACTTGGAAGCTTCTACTTGCTTGTTGAAGCTTTGCTTCCCCTAATTCCGAAACACAACAATAGATTCTCTGCTCGGAAAAAGCTGGCTCCCGCGTTGCTAAAATGGAAGGGCGCGCTAGCGCACCATTACTATTGACGGGCCGGAACAACCTGCGCGCTTCGGCCCGTCAATAGTGATGGTGCGCGGGAGCAGCGACGCGTAGGCCGACTCTTTCGTAAATCCAAGTGATCTTTTCGTACTTCTTTATCTTTTGAGTTGTTTTGCCGGATCGGTCGCTCAAGATCTTTGGTCTCCACCCGGACCCGGAGCAAGCAGAGGCCCCCTTGGAAGGGGGCCGCAACGGTGTATGGAAGATAAAGTCTTCTACTAGAAGGATATAGCGATGCGGATTGGGGAGGAAATTTTTCCCAAGCTCCGTGGTGAATGGCTCATTCGGAAGGAAAAGGCCTTTCTTCAATCTTTAGGCCTGGGTTATGTCCTCCTGCCCTAAGTCGATCCTCATTGAGAGAGCGTTTCGGCAGGAAATCGCTTTCGGAGGGAAGTTGAAGGTATTGGGACACAAAGGGAATATAACCTTCTCGTCGACTCATAGCTCCTGGCAATGGTGGAATCCCTCTTCCCCTGCTTCTCGCTTGGCTCGTTCGGTCCTCGGAAGAAGAATAGCCCCGCTCTCTAGCCGACTGATCCCGTTGATCATATAACTGTCTTCTTTCGATTCCCCGGTCGTGAATTGCACTTCGAAAAGACCCCCTAAAAAAAGAAACCGGGCCGAACTTCTAAAAAGCTGACTCGACGAACCATCTGGTTGCCTCATCAAATCCCCCTTCCTGGGTTGTCCAACGCCTTTATCCAGATGCCATGTATATCGCACTAGAAGTAACATATTAGAGTTAGTATCTAGCTATCTTATATCCCAGTATATTTGCCTTAAATCCACATTGTCCAACCATTCTGAAAGCTGACTCAAATCTTACATAGACCACACCATAGCAAATAGTCTTGATTGAATCCTCGCCATTAAAAACTTCAAGGATTCCACCAGAATGTTTATTTTTCCATCCAACCTGTTGATAAGGTCAAAAACACCTAGATGAAGAGACCGCATAAATATATTCTTGATCCAAAGCTTTTGTGGCCCACAAGAAGCTTTTTCTGGTTCATCTGGGATTTGGAATTGCCTCTTTTTTTCTTTTTTTTTTTTATCACGCCCTAAAATGAGCTTTCAATACAGATGGATGGCATGGATGTGGTCATATACATCACAGTGGGCCCCACCCACCTAGGTGCAAACTGGTCATAAGGTCATTCTTGAACTGGAAACACAATATTAGCCTGATTTAAAGCAATAGAGTTTTGGATCTATTGTTAGCATTCGATCCCCACTGCTCCTAATAAGTAGCTTGAGTTTTAGATCTGCCTCAATTTTGGACTCATGGCTTGACGTTAGTGGGCAAACAGATACGTATGGCCCGGTAGCCTAGCTAAAAGATGCCTAGGCATTTCAATGGCAGGTATAAGGTTCGAGTGCTAAGGAGATGCACTAAAGTTCAAGTGCTAAGGAGATGCACTAACCCCACCCAATGTGGGTGCTTTGCAAAACGATAGACACGTTGGATTTCTCACAGACACCATAAAGTGTGAATTGAACACCCAACGTTAAAACCTTTATGAGGCCACAAGAAGTTTTGGATCAAACCGATGATATTTGTGGTTTGGCCCATTCATGTCTTTGTGACGCCATGACAAAGTTGGATGACAAACATTACTGGCGGCCCTATAAAGGTGTAATGTTGGGGTTTCAATGGTAGATATCATTATACCACTGTTTCTAGATGTCATTATCCTTATTCCCACTGCTGGAAAAACGGATGGATGCACGATGGGAAAAATGCACATACATCAACGGGTTTACTCTGAGTTACTCGGTACGCAATCCCCCCAAAGCTTTGGAGATGAATTACAGGTCCATGAGGAACATTTGGTGTGGCCCACTAGGAATATGTACTTGTATCAGCTCAGCCCACTTCCCGGGTAGGAAAGCGCATTGAATGCAGCCTGTTGGCCATCAGTTTCAAACCGTCCACTTCCTCATACAAATGTAGCCTAATTAATAAGCTGGTCAGCTGAGTTTTAAATCCACAGTTTATTTACTGTGCCTACCATAACACGAACGTCTGCGATACGTTGCACGTGTCCATCGTTTACACGTGTGGTGCGTTTCTGCTTGGCGCTTGAAGACCGGGACTTCTCTTCTCGTTTCTTGCACTCACAAAACAAGAAAGACGCGCCAAAAACCATCTCCTTTCATGCCTCTTCTGCAAAACCACACCATTTAACTTCTGCCACTTCTGCTCATCCACTCTTTTCTGGCAAAACCACCGCAAAACCCTAATTTTCTGACATTTCCAGCCTTCCTTGCAAAACCCTCGCAAAATCCTAATGTCTTCCATCTCTCTCCGAAGAGATCGGCATCCGTTCATATTCTTCGACAAGGATCTAGACATCAATCTCCTAATATCGCGTTCTTCAATTGGAAGAAACTCAAAATCTCAAGCGTGAGATCTCAGGTTTGTAGAATCTTTCGATCTCCCTTGCATTTTCACCTCATATCCATTCATATCACCATCCTATTTAGATAGTTCATTTCAAAATCTGTTCATACACTTATCTATTGATGGATACACCCATTGTTTCAACTTTTGGTAATTCTGTAGTACAAACTCGTACTTAGTATTGCCAAAAGAAAGGGCTTTTGAGCAGCAATCTTTCCTGTAACTTTCTTTCACCTGTAAATGAGTTATCTGTAACTTACGACTTGAAAATATTGATAGATACACCCATTGTTTCAACTTTTGGTAATTCAGTAGTACAAACTCGTACTCAATATTGCCAAAAGTAGAAAGAAAGGGCTTTTGAGCAGTAATCTTTATATGCATTTCGAAATGGGCGTTTGAAAATTTGACTTTTGAAATGCCTGTGTGATTCCCGCCAACTGTATTTTAGGGGTCGTTTGGATGCCTGGAAAGTCCTCAAGTTGTAAAGGGTCTGCTGGTAAATATAATATAGGGCTGTTTGGATGCTTGTAATTGCCTATAAAGTCATTACAGCTTTCAGCTGCAATTTAAAACCTGGCAAAATGCCATGTTTCAGATTACAGTTAACGGCTTTCAAACATATCCATAGAGGGAGCATCGCAAGTTCTCCACCATTTCCACCTCTCCCAACAGATCTCTCTCTTCCCCTTACCTGCCTCCAGCTGGAGATTTGTGACCCATCTCTCCATCCCTACCTCAGGTGACCAGCGATGCCTTCATGATTCAGCGGCTAGCGGCAACCCCTTCGTCGTCCATCAGAAACTAGCGACCCCACCTCGCTTTCCCTCTATAGTTCCCTGCCCCCAGAAACCAGCGGCCATAAAATTTTCTTTTTTCCCCTGTCATTTGCACAGGGCCCATCTGGTTTCTCATCAGACTTTTTTTTCCCCTCCATACTGTGCCATTGCTCCTCTTGCTTACATGAAGATGATGGGGAATGAAAATTGGAAATTGTTCACAGAAAGATGCTAAAAGGGATGGAATTTCTGTAGATAAGGGTCGTTTGGATGCCTGTAATTGGGGCTAGTTGTAAATGATTTACAGAGCTGTGTTTGGATGCTGATTTATGCCTATAAATTTTACAGCTTTTACCCCCTTTTGATTTCCCAGAAAAAAGCTGAGATTTCATTTACAGCTCTTACCTCCTTTTGAATACCCGATTACAGGATAAAAACAATTTACAAGCTATCCAAACACAGACAATCATTTACCTGTAAATCATTTACAGCTTAAAGCCAAGCAGGGCAGACTTACAGGCAGTCAAATGACCCCATAGATGATTCAGTTGTAGAGTAGCTGGGTTGTTTATTGTCTTCTCAAGAGTCCCAAACCTAGAGCGATATTTCCGAGGCTCATTGTGTTGGTTGATATTTTGACATATTTCTCTTCAGTGGGAATTTACTCTCCCGAAGTATCCTGAGTTGTTATAGCTTGGCTTTTATTAACTCATTCTTTTCGTTTTTCAATTGGCTTCAGACCAAATTTACTAATTTTCATGTTTGGCCTTAGTTGCTGGCAGGTACTGACTTTCTGCTTAAATGGCTCTGTTGTCATGTTTTTCAGGGTCTTCCAAAGTTCTTGTGAGTCTACATAGTGGGGAATCTTTCAAAACTTTAGTCAATGATTTTTGTTGTTCCTTTTATGCATTTTCAATTATTTATTTCATCACTGTTCTCTTCTTCAGAGATTCCATGGACCCCAGTTCGGGAGAGGATTAAAAAATGAATGAATCTGAGATAGAAGGGGTGGGGGCATCCAACGGGAAGGGAAAAGAGAAGGCAAGCCACATAGCCTTGTCAAAGTACTTGAGACAGGGCCTCGCTGATGCAGCTGGTCCACAAATACCTAATGTTGAACTGGAACCTCCTACCAAGTGGTGCAAGCTCGGCAGTGACAATCAATTCGTTTGGCCTTGGATGGGAATAGTTGTCAACCTTCCAACAGAGTGGAATGGTAAGCAATACGTTGGAGAAAGTGGAAATATGGTTAAAAGTCAGTTGTCGAAATTCCATCCTGTGAAGGTTCATCCATTATGGAACATCCAAGGTCATACATGTAATGCTGTAGTGGACTTCAAAAAGGATTGGGGTGGGTTTAAGGATGCAATGGCATTTGAGAATTGTTTTGAAGCTGATCATTATGGTAAAAAGGACTGGAATGACCGGAATCACCATGGATCAGACATCTATGGATGGGTCGCGCGAGCTGATGACTACAATTCAGGGGGTCTGATAGGGGAGCATCTACGTAAAAGTGGAGATCTTAAAACAGTTTCTGATATTGAGAAAGCTGAAGCGAGTAAAATGGAGGAACTCATGGGAAATCTAGCCAAACAAATTGATGGAGAGAATAGGGACCCCAAAGAACTGGAATGCAAGTATTGTGAGTCCAGTTTATCTCTTAACCGGATGATAGAAGAGAGAGATGGGCTACTTCAAACCTACAATGAAGGTATGTAGTCTAATGGAATTCCTACCTGTTTTACATGATTATATTGTCTTGGAAGTGTTTCTTATTTAGGTGATATTATTATTATTATTAATTTTTTTTTGAAAGATGAGGTGATGATAAGTTTCTTCCACATCTTTCAATAAAGCAGTGAATAAGCATGACTTTCTTGACAGTAAATTAAGGTCTCATTTATATGGGGGCAGAATCCCGACTTGTTTGGATTTTTTTATTTTATTTCCCAAGAGGATTTAAATGCAAAGAATATGGCTGTTTGGTCTATCGAAGAATCTGCGGCAACAGTCAAAGATGCTTTGAAAGAGATGGTTCCAAATCTCTTTTGCTTCGTCTCCCACTTGAAACAAATGGATGGGGTCTACGAGTCTATCTTATCTGATTGGATCGGTGCCGTCTATCTTTACATGCCTTATTTTTTTTAAAAGGCATATCTTTACATCGCTTAAATGTTTAAAATAGATTACACTTTATATGACCAAAGTCTTCCTTCTGCAGATGTTTATTTTATACTTGTTTTGCTTTTAGAAATGAGAAATATGCAGGAAGTTGCAGATTTGCATTCTCGTAGGATTTTTGAGGAGGCTGAAATGCTCAAGCTTGAGTTGGAAAGTAAGAGGAAAAAGCTTGAGAAGTGTTGTAAGGAGTTGGATAAGCACAATGTACAGAATGATATTGAAAGAAGGAAACTCGAAAATGAGAAGAAAAGGTAGTGATGTTTTCATGTCAAAATTTTGATCTCATTTAAGATTTGCACTGAATAAAATAACATGCATGCTTGCAATATGTAACTGATTACTCGACATACTAGTGGAAGTCCTCTACTAGGTTTTGGTTGAGGTGGAAGACTGTCATGAAGCATTTCTTCTCTAGTTGTAACAACCACAGGCACATATCAGTACAAGGAGCAGGAATATTACTCACTTTTACTTGTTGCTGGATACACCGTTTGGTTATGTCATTCATTTTTCTCATTTATGTTTTGTCTATATTTTTATCGACTAAAACACCTGTAGTTGAGAAAGGGAATATGTTGCATTATGATAGTAGCGGTAGCTACAACCACAGTATTTTGTAATGATACTTGGTGATGATTGTGGAAGCTGGTAGTAATGGTTTGTAAAGATGATTGACACCTTTTTTGCTCTTCCAGAATGATATGAAAAATAGTTCTGTTCAAATGGCAACCTTGGAGCAGAAAAGTACCTATGAGCATGTCTTAAGGCTCGTGGAAGATCAAGAGGTCTGTTTTCCAATTTTAGACTTTTGATCAAAGGTTGCTGTCCTCAAAGATACATGAATATGTTGAATATTTCTTTACCAATTTAGGAACTCATACCATTTCTTTTGGCTGTGAAAATAAATACTCAAGAGGGAAAAAGAGGCTGCTCTTAGCAAAATACTCCACCTAGAAAAGCAACTGGCTGCCAAACAAGCATTGCAATTGGAAGTCGAGCAATTGAAAGGAAAGTTAAAAGTGAGGCATATGGGAGGTGATGATGATTCAAGTCAGAAGAAGATAGAAGAGATGAGCGAAGTACTTAAAGAGAAAGAGGAAGAAGTGGAAGGCTTGGAAACGTTGAATCAAGCACTTGTAGTCAATGAGCGCAAGAGCAATGATGAGCTACAAGAAGCTCGTAAAGAGTTAATTACTGTATGATTGATTTTTCTTTCTTTAAATTTTACCTAATTAACATTTAGCTATAATCCTTGCAGTGAAATAACATGGATTTGCATATATTTTATACTTTATCTTCCTTCACAAATCAATGAACTCAAAATTCACTGACAATGAACCTACTTTCTGTTGCTTTGTAGGGTTTGAGCAACATGTTGGGTGGCCGTAGTTCCCGTACATTAATTGGAATTAAGAGAATGGGAGAACTAGATGGAAAACCTTTTTATGAGGCTTGCAAGCAAAAATTTCCATTAGAAGAAGCAGGACTCAAATCAATGGAGTTATGCTCCTTGTGGGAAGCTCATATAACGGACGTAGAATGGTATCCTTTCAAAACCATCACGGATGGAGAGAAAGTTAAGGTATGTATGTCATATATCCAGGATTGGTATATGTGCCTTTGTAATGCTACATTCTTATGTCTACACATGGGATATCATGTATTCGACATTTATCTATATTACTGCTGTATGTAGGTATTGATGTGTATATGCATGAACACATTTTAGTGAAACCCATGCACACAAACATTCGAATGCACAAAGTAGAAAATCAAGAGAGATAGTAGGTTGCACTTTGTCAGCCTTCAGCATGGATCTTAATACACAAAATCCATGTGCTCGCTCATGTATTTCTCAATTCTGGATTCCTGATAGAGGCCAGGTTGACTTGGTTTCGCAGGAGTACAAACTAAGTCACCCCCAAAACATGTGTCCTGACTAGTCATTGTACAATTCCTTGGTTTTGGCTAAAAATTAACAAGTCATGACAGTTTCAAACAACCCTGAACAAGATAGGGGAGTTGTTCTCCAAAACCTACTTCTGTAACCTTGATTGCAGTACTTTCTCTTTCATATGTGCAAGTGTCAACCATTATTCACCTACATGAAGAGTTCGATTCATGATTTGAAGACCTGAAAACTCGAATCAACATGATAGTCCATTAGTTAGGTTGGCTTGATGCCTAGGTGGAGAACTCATAAAAACTCAATCTTTAATTCTAAGTACTAAAAATGTATAAAGATAAAAGGAAAATCCTTTAAAGAAACACTAATCCTAGAACATCTAGCATAACAAATCTGAACCATAAAAAATCTGATCCACTCAAGTTCTCAAGAAAACTTAGGAAAACTTGAAAAATTCGAAGGAAACAAGTTTCATTGGCATGTCGACTCGAAATCTAGTTGACTTGACTTGGTCCAGTTTTGAGCTGAGTCGTCAAAAGTTTCAACTATTCTTTCACCCAGAAAGCTAAAACTGTTTTTTTTTTTTTTTTTTTCCTTCATGATATTGGTTGTTTTGCCTTCTTTGACTAAACACATTATCTGGCATGCTTAGGTCCCGCTAGGGTTTATGAGAGGTCCATATTGTCCGTATGTACCATTTACTTCCTTCTTTGTTCTCTGCTGTTAACTTAACTAATTCATTTTGAGTAGGCGTTGGTTTTTTTATTTACTGTTTACGGTCTAGCTGATCGCAAGTCGGTATGAGGCTATGGCAATTATCATTATGATTTAAAATATTGTGGTTTGCATTAAAAAATGTTGAGGGTTGGTGCAGGAAATAATAAAAGAGGATGATGAAAAGTTAGTGGGGCTCAAGAATGAGTGGGGTGATGAGGTGTACAAAGCTGTAACCACAGCCTTGCTTGAGATAAATGAGTACAACCCTAGCGGTAGGTATGTAGTACCAGAGCTTTGGAGTTTCAAAGAAGGAAGAAAGGCAGCACTGCAGGAGGTTGTGCAATATATATTGAAGCAATGGAAGATTCATAAACGCAAGACAAAGTGAAGGTCTGTATTCCAATCTTTCATCAAGATTAAATAATTTTTGGTAAATTGTGGAATCTCGTTTTGGCCAAAATACCTAAACTTTGATGGGCAACACACTACTCATGGACTTTCAGCCCAAACACACATCATAGCATGATATTGCTCCCAAGAGCCTTTGAAAATGCTTGGAAGTGACAATGGCGAGGTTCTGCATTACAATTATATCTTGGGGTCATCAACGGTCTAGGCCTTACTAGGCTCAGGCATGGGCCCTATATATATGACTTGGGATCGATCTTATTACAAGCAGTTAAACTCAATAGGTCCAAGCCTGATCCTGAGCCCGATTAAACCTATCTGGAACCCAAGCCCTAGCTGTATAAATTGATGAGGTGCAAGCCCATTTGACATTAGGAAAACAGGTGATTGAGGTTTTCTTTATTATAATTTGTATTTTCATTTTCCTTTTAGAAAAATCTTATTTACATTTAGTTTAGTTACTCTAGAATGCCCTTGCTTACCAACCATAAAGGCTCAATGACCCTAATTGGTAGGCATTCATCAAAGGAAAAAAGGACCTCAATCACTAGGCTTGAGTACGGCCCTATTAGTAATTTGGCTTGAAATTTTAGGCCCAAGCCTTGGCCACGGGCTGGATAAACAAGCCTGAGTTTGGATGCCCGATGGGCTGGCTTGGCCTGTTTACAACCTTTAGAAGGTCCCCCTGCATTACAATGTGAATATTCTATTGATTAGCGCTAGCAATGAGTCAAATTTGGGTTAGGTCAATCAATGGTGATCCATTCACGAAACTAACCTGAATCCAGGCTCGAGCCCAGCTCATTACCTGAGATGAGATCACCATTCCCAACCCACAAGCAGATTTCTAAGCATAGGCCTGGTTTGGTTGGACCCACTTAAAAAATTTATCAAGCACGAGACATTTTGCCTGGTTTTATCAAGCATCTCTACCATTGAGCATATGCACATCTATGGAACACTATATACATGCATACAGAGAGAGAGAGAGAGAGAGAGAGAGAGAGAGAGAGAGAGAGAGAGAGATTCTCCTAGAACCGGTTCTTGTGGGCTGAGCTCGGGCCTGCCAAAATTGGAATTTTGAATAGGCCCGGCCCTAAACAGTTCAAAATCAGGGCCAAGACCAACCCCAGGCCCGGCCCGTTGACAGCCCTCCCAAAAGGATGTGGATGGAGGTAGTTAGAAAAGACTTGATGACCTATGGTCTATTTGAAGGTCAACCATTGGTAGAACAGGATTCATGTAGACACACATACATGGGTGGGGTGGCTCGAGCCCATGTCAACCAGAAATTGACCTGTTTACCTAAGTGGGCCACATTTCAGATGCAAGCCCAACATAAACCTGATAAACTTGACCTGAACCCAACTTTTAAGTAGGCCGTACCCAAACATAAAGGCTCAACCACCTTACTCAATAGGCATTCATCAAAGGACAAAAAGGGGACCTCAATCATTAGGCTTGAACATGACCCCATTAGTTATCTGGCTTGAAGTTTAAAGTTTTAGGCCCAAGCCTTGGCCATCAGCCATATAAGCAAGGTAAATTTGGATGCCTGATGGGGCTGGCTCCAAGGTTTTTTATAATGGTAATGTTGGCCATAATAGCCACCGCCGTTACTGCTACCATATGGGCTGTAAGGGCTGTTACAACTTTCTTTTTTTCCCCAAAAAAACCGTTACAAGACTGTTATAGGTCTTTTTTTTTTTTCCCTTTCTATAACGACCGTTATGGCTATTTCGGCCCTGTAAGGCAACAGCCTTTAGAGGGTCCCAATGCATTATGATGTGAATATTCTACTGATTAGCACTAACAATGGGTCAGGTTCGGGGTAGGTCAGCCCATGCATGATCCATTCACTAAACGAGCCCGAATCTATGTCCAAGCCCAACTCATGATCCATTCACTAAACGAGCCCGAATCTATGTCCAATCCCAACTCATGACCTGAGATGAGATCACCATTCTCAACCCATGAGTAAATTCCTAAGCACAAGCCTAGCTTGGCTAGACCCAATTAAACAAAATTGCCCAACACAAGACATTTTGCTTGGTTTCTGGCATCTCTACCACAAAACACATGCATATTTGTTGAACTCTACACACACACACACACACACACACACACACACTTTTATGTGTTTAAATAGTGAATAGCATATAGCGTTGCATTCACCCCTCTGAAGCTTAAGGTGCAAGTGTAACCTACTAGATTTTTAATTGAGGTTGCGCTAAATATTATGAATCTCATGATATTTTGCACAAATTTAGATTGATCAATAATGAAATTTCATAATATTTGGTGCAATCAAACACAACTTGAGATAATGGGAAAAATAAGGTAAAGATAAAGTATAAAGATGAACAAAAGGTAATGGAATTGATTTAATACTTTTTTTTTTGAAGAATTGATAATTTATTAATAAAAGCCAAAAGTCAAACAACAACAAGAGAGAAGAAGAAAAACAAGGGAAAACCAAAGCTAGACGTACCAAAAATAGGGAAATCATGCATCTTAATATTGAATTTTCAAAATAACCTTCTTAAGAATTATTTTCGAGATCTCACTACTTTTCTTGATACACCGACTTATTGGGAAGGAAAGAGACAGGCCTGCAGCGGAAGCGAGAAAAATCAAACGAGATAAACCACAATGATCAAGCAAATCAACATGTAAGAGAAGGCAATCCGAATTTAACGTGGAAGAACCCCTCACGGGTAAAAAACCATGACACAAAGTGAACAATCCACTATGAATAAGAAGTTACAAGAGAATGAAGAAAACTTTCCCAAATCTAAGCCCCACAAGCTCTTTCTCTCACACTAGAACTCTCTCAACCCACTTGAACACGTCTAGGATCACCATGTTACCCTAATCCCACATTACACCCCCCTTAAATACGAATAAACCAAGATTAGAAACAAAACTCGCAAAAACTTGCGCAACTGACCTAACAGTTCGCACACCGTCGGGCGCCCCACATCAGCTAGGATTGTCGAGAAAGTTCACAAAAAAATACGGGGGAATTTCGGGCCCTTACAGAAACCATCGGGTGCCCGACACAGTCGTTGGGCCCCCTGCAACAGTCATCCCTCCCCCCCACCCCCCACATCCCCCAAAAAACAGATCCAACAATCCAGATTCCAAAAGCCCATCCAGGGCAGTTTCGAGTGTTCGACGAAGTTCCGTCGGTCGCCCGAAGCCCTCTTGGTGTCAAGATTGAAGACAACCCCAACACGACTGTCCCTTTCCAACCAAATAGACCATAAGATGGCAAGCAATGCTAACTGCCATTTCAACCTATCTTTGGAATGAGGACCTCTCTCATGCCACAAAAGGAAGAGCTTGATCTTGGACTTTGGCATAAGTAACCCACAACATGTTAAAAATAGGGAGATAGGGAGAATGCCACTCCAAACCTCCCTTGCGAATGGACTATTCCTCATTTCAATACATAGGAGACAAACATTAGGACGAACCATCGCCCTCTTGCACAAATTATCAACGGTTAAGATCCTATTACTGCGAGCCAACGATGCAAGTGCTGCCATCTTATGAAGGGTGCCAGAGCACCAAACATAGCTTGTGTGACTACCCTTATCACCAGCCACGGGACTTGAGAGCACTTCGATGAAGGAATGGATTGAAAATCCTCCTAACCAATTCTTCCTCTAGATCAGCACATCTTCTTCACCCAGATTGGGACATAGGCCACTGAGACAAGAGAGGAGCCTAGAAAACTCCATGATTTCAATGTCTGGAAGATCACGACGGCAAGGAAGCCACACACTCTCGAGACCTTGACCCGAGAAGCATCTGGCTACCAAAACATTCTTAATCGGGCAAAAGGCTTGCTAAACAAGGGAATTTAGATATGAGGGTATACTCCACCCATATATATTCCCAAAAAACAGGTCTTTTCCCTGTTCCCCACTGAAAATCCGATTTCTTGAAAAAAATTCCTAGCCATCCTAGCCATCTATTTCCAACAGGAAGAGGCTCTATAGAGAGAAGAATCCATCACCTAGAATTGGAAACCTCATACTTGATCGCGATAACTGATCTCCAAAGACTTCCCTCCTCCAACCCAATTCTCCAAACCCATTTTTCTCAAAAAAAAAAAAAAAAAAAACACAGAATTACCACTTCCAGACACAGATGAAACTTCCCATTTTGAGCTCCACCTTGCCGAAGGAAGTCTCTCCTCAGTTTATTGATTTTCTGAAGAACAGACTGGGGGTTAATGAAATAAAGAAATGAAATAAAGAGGGAGATTTGACAAAGCCGCCTTGATTAAGGTGATTCTACCGCTTAAAGAGAGAAGTCTACCTTTTTAGGGAGATAACTTCCTTCCCATTTTTCAATGACAACATCCCATAGATGTTTAATATGCTTACCTATACAAAGAGGAAGACCAAGATAAGTTGACGGAAAGGACCCAACTTGGCAACCGAAATAGTTAGCGAAAGACTCAATTTCCCCCGCCTCCAAATGGATCCTCATGATTTCACTTTAGGATAGATTCACCTTTAGACCGAGACCACCTCAAAACAACGAATGATTTTATAATGATTATCCACCTTAGAAACCTCCGCTTCACAAAAGATGAGTCTGTCATTTGCAAACTGAAGGTGGTAAATGGGGTGAATGATGTTCGTGATCTTGAAGCCCTCGAAAAGACCTAGCAACTATGATGCGGACATCAGTGGTGCACCCTTTAGAGTGTACCAGAGGAGGCGACGTCGCAGATCGAGTGTTGGAGCAAACGAGTTGATGTGGATGGACGCCGGGCCCATTGGGCCCATTTTCTGACGTGTTACGAGTACGCGAGATGCAGGATCGCGCAGGAGCATCATGACCGCTGAACCATGGAGCGGATTTACATTTAGGCGCTTTTCCATTTATTTCCTTGTTTCTAGGCGCTTTAGTGTCGTTATTTACTTTAGACATTTTTATGTTATTTCTTTGGTTTTCAGGCACTTTAGTATACTTTTTTTAATTTTCGTAGCTTATATATACTGTGAGAACCCTATTTCGAAATTATTGAATGAATAGAAAATTCGTGAGTTTCTTCCTCTTTGTCGAGAGATTAGGATTTCAGGATTGGCCCTCGGATGTTGAGGATTTCACCCCGGAGTTTCCGTTTTCTCTTCTCTCTTTCTTCAAGGTGCGAGGAAAGGTAAGCTTCTTTTGATTCCTAATTCGTACTTCATGATAATCCATTGTTTTTCGATATCCCTCGTCCTTTTTTGGAACCCCCCCCTTTTTGGTACGATCGAAAAGAGGAATGCCTAGCCACGATAACCGGATCCAAACTTGACTGTGGATTGGTCTATGCTAGATCTGGGATATCCTCATATCCCTAGATCCTCCCTGTTTTACGATTTTACATGGTTTTATGCAAAGGGGCATGATCCGGACGGACGGATTTCATCTTCGTGTTGAGACTTGTTAGTTTCCTCTGATTGAAAGTAGTTAGTTTCGTAATTTTATTATTTGAATATCTTCCAACTTGATATACATGCATCTAGGGTTAGATCATCGCATGCCCTTGCATCAAACTACCCCCTATCAAGCATTCTACACAGAATCTAAGACACTACAGTAAATAAAAAGGGGAAAAGGGGGATTACCTTGCCAGAGAACCCTAGATGCTTTGGAGAAACCTGAAGGAGACATGTTAATAAGGGCTGAAAAACCAGTAGAGGAAATACAAGAATGGATCCATAACCTCCGCTTCTCTCCAAACCCTAACCTACCCAACATATAATCCAGAAAACCCCAATTACATGGTCATAGGCCTTCTCAATGATCAATTTATAGAGTAACCCTTTTCTACCTTCCCGATGACATACATTAATACACTCGTGCGCAACCAATGCGCTGCCAATAATGTGCTTACGAGAAATGAAGGCGCTTTGAGAGGGAGAGATGACCTTGGAAAGGATAGACCTGAGCCTTTGGGATAGAGTTTTAGCAATGATCTTATAGGGGCTACCTATAAGGCTGATAGGATAAAAATCTTTAATACAGGTTGCTCCCTCAACCTTAGGAATGAGGGATATGAAATAGCTCCCCATTTCCTTTGACAACCTCCCTAACTCAAAGAACTCTGATTGACTTTAATAACTTCCCGGAAATTCGGAGCAAGACCAAGGGGAAACCAGCCGTTCCCGGGGCCTTATCCTGACCAAGAGCTGAAATCACTTCCTTAATCTTAGCTTCCAAGACAGGATATTCGAGGGCCTCTGATTTAGACGGTGTGATGCAATCAAACTCCAAGTTATCCGGAGTCATCCAAACCCAGTCCTCCTTAGATAAGAGCTCCAAATAGAAGCTAACAATGGCCGAGGAGATCTACTCTTTATCAACAATGCACCTTCCATCTACTATCAGAGACGTAATTTTATTGCTACTGGCGTGGGCATTGGCATAACCGTGAAAGAACTTTGTATTCTTATCTCCCTCCTTAAGCCACAAAGCTCTTGAACACTACCTCCATTTGATCTCTTCCTCTTTCAAAAACTTGCTATAAGACAGGAGGAGGTCCTTTCTAGCAGTCAACTCCTCCTCAGACAAAGCACCCCCTTCTTCCTTAATATCAAGATCTTGGATAGCTGAAAGAATGCCATCCAACTCTCTCCTTTTGATGGCACGCCTTTCTCCATACCCTTAATTTGCTTTCAAGGCTTTTAGCTTCTGAAATAATTTGAACCGAGCACAACCTTGAATCTGAAAGGATTTCCACTGGCCTGAAACCAGATCACTGAAGCCCTCCACCTTGAGCCATGCCAATTCAAAGTGGAACGGTTTTGGCCCCCAGTTACCCACATTCGACTCCAGTATAATAGGACAATGGTTGGAGATGGACTCAGGGAGGCCCCTTTGGACCATGGGAGGAAACTTCCCACCCACGAAGGCAAGGCCAAAAACCTCTCAAGAAAAACTGCCGAAGAACTTACTCTACAAGGTCATCTCTCCCATCTTCCACACTTGAACATAGGAGAAAAACTGGTGAAGAACTTACTCTGCATAACATGTTCTCTTGGAACCCCTAGGATGCACAAAAAGTTGTGGGCTTTTCAATCACCAGAGATTAGTGTACTGAGCCTCAGAAATGCAGTGGGACCTGCAGTTTGGTGATCGATTTTGTTGATCTGATGAAATTTCTCAGATTGAAAGATTCCTAACCCTTCATTCTTTGGTCTGTTCTTCTCCAATTGTGAGCCATTGCTATGTTTTTTTTTTCACCGTTAGTGCTTATGGTCAGTCAATTGGGTTCTTCCAATCTGAGAGATTTTTGAATGAGTTTCCCATCCAAAGTGTGGCCCACCAGAACAACTGTCAGTAACCTTGGGCATCTGCTTGTACCGGATCCGATGAATCAGCAAGCTGTGCATCTGCTTAGGCTCTGTATCCTATAATTTGTTGCAACCATTAGGTCTAATTCATTCCAGTAACCTGTTTTCTATCCTCTCCATGATATTCGTCTTTTCAGTTCTACTCCATCATGTAGAATTTCTTCTGATCATTTTCACCTTTATCTGCATTTTGTCTAATGTGGATTGCAACTGCATGGGTAATGCAGGGAAAGAAATATGTACCGGTGAAAGTAAAGACTAAAGTCTACGTAGATGTGGGTCTTGGCCAGCAAAAAGCCACTGTTAAGGTGGAAGCCATCTCAAAAGACGAGGATGAGGATGGTACCTGGGTACTTAAATGGTCTCATTTCAATTCAAATACTGTGATGCTTGCTTGCAGCTGTAATTATGATACACATCCCATTTACATAGGTCATGGTTTCTTTATCTAAACAAAATATAACAAAAAAAAAAAAAGAATAGAAACAGAGAGAAAAAGAACAAGAAAAACACAGATTTTACAGAACAAAGGCAAAACAGTTTGATGGCAGCACCCAACGGGGTTTGGGCGAGCGGCCAGCACTGTGGGTTTGCTCCCTACAGGCATGGGTTCGACTCCCATCCCCGGTGCATGTGGTTGCAGGTGATTGCGTGCATCCGCAGGGAATAGTCTTGCCTCAAAATGGGGCGGGGACACCCTATGTTGTCATAAAAAAAAAAAAAACCAGTTTGATGGCAGCAAAGGAACTGAGTACTCCCCCCACAATTACATTTTGTTTATCAATACTGTATATGATGGAAGTCCACAAGCATGTAGAACCTGCCCATCTACAGGCAAACACGTGCCAACATCGCTTCCATGTGGGTGATCTAAGCTTCCCATCAGGTGGGTCACAGTGACGCGATTTCACTCCTTGGGGGCACAATGCACTCCATTTGTTCTGTACATTGTGGCCCGCCTGAGCAGCAGAACAGCTTTACTCTTGAGAGGGACGACCTAATCAGTGTGGTCCACCTGATACCAAACAAATGTGCCTTATTGGCATGCCTGCTTGCGTTTAGATGGGCAAGGCGCTACTTAAACAAACCATGAAGAATGTTTGGAGGGTTTGTACAAACTGAAAACTCTCAACCACATTGGTTTGGTGTAGGGAGCGTTTTAGAAAGATTTGGACCCTAAATTTCGTAGCTGTATTAGGATTATCCCTTTCATTTTTATTCCAAATTTCATCGTTCAAAGCAAGCATGGACAAAGAGGCAAATTATAGAGTTTTGAGAAGCAAGCATTAACATTTTTTGTTTTAATGGAGGCATGGTTTTATGACTTAGTCTGACAAGATCGGTTTGACACCATGACTCATCAAACGATTCATCCCTGACTCTAGCGAGTTATGACTCAACTCGATACTGAACCAGTTGCTCTGAGACGCCAAGTTTTTCAACCATGACAGTCTTCTTTGAAGATTTTTATTGTACCAGAGCCCATATAAGGCCTGTCGTCATGGCATACGCTATTGGGGGCGGCAATTTTGAGGTTTGGTTCAGTCAGGGATGACCCATTCAGTAATTAGTCAAGAATTCAGGCCCGAACCCAACCCAACCCAACCCAACCCACAATCCATTACCATGTGGCTTGACATGACCCATTTTAAATTCTTCGAGCCTGAGCCTGAGCCTGAGCCTGAGCAGACCCAACGCATTTAATTTCAATGGGGCAGCCTCGACCTGCCAGACCCAGCACAACCCAATTCATTTTTAAGAATGTAACAGGGCATCCGATCCCTTTGGTCTACCAGATGGATGGCCTTATTACTGAACCATGTTCCCTGCTTGCATAGACTGGCACATGAAGCTGCCCTACATGTTCTTCCTTCTGCACCAATTTTTAGCATTTGGCTGAATTGACTCGTGACTGATGATATAATGGGCCACGCAGTGGTAGAAATTTCTAAGGTGTTGATATTTGGCCTACGGATAAATTGATGATAAAAGACGTAGACATTCAGTGGCAAATAGTTGCAGGCTACAAATCAAAGGGTCTGGATTTCTTTCATTTATTTGGGGAATGTAAGGAGTGTGATTCATCCACATTGGGGCCTCTCAAAATGAACGGTCTTGATTCCTGACTTACGTTCCCTGCCTACATGGACAGGCCGCCTCACCACACTATACATGTTTTTCTCCTACTACACCTATTTTAGCTGTGGTACTGATCTGGCCCACCGGAGCTTTGTGTAGGGCTGATCTTTTGTATCTACGGTTCAAATAAGTGTTCTCACCTGATGGACGGAGTGGATTTACATATACAATGTGTTAGGCTCCACAGAGCTCGGTTATCTTATGCACCGATAAAAACATGTGCTGTAGACGATCCTGATCAACTCATCAGGCAAGCTATACCGTCTATATCAATTACAAGCCGATGGTCTAAATCAATTCCTAGTTATGGCATGGCCCACCGCGTCTATGATCTGAATGGGAACATTTACTTCCCATGCAACTGTTTTTTTAACCAATCACATGCAACGATATACACGTTTGTATCGGGTGATCAGCTAGAGACGGACTCTGTGGGGCCCACATTGATTTATATCTTTTGTCCACACCGTCCATCTAGTTTGACAGATCATTTTAGATCATGAGGCCAAAATAGGAGCAGATCGAAGGCTCAAGTGGGCCACTCCACATGAAGTAGTGGGGATTTAAAGCCTACCGTTGAAAATAGATGGACTGCGCGGATAAAGCATATAGATCACGGTGAGAGTTTTCAACCGTAAGAATTCAATCCCCATTGCTTCATCTGGTGTGGCCCACTAAAGCCTTGAATCTGCCTCCTGTTTGGGATCATTCCCTAAAATGACCTGTCAAAATAGAAGGACGGCGTAGATAAAACATATAAATCAATGTGGGCCCCACAGAGCCCTGACATGACCGTCCGTCTCTAGGTAGTTCCTGGTGGGGGTAGTACCCAATCCGCGCCCGTTTGTATCTGGACAGGGTCGAACCGTAACTGGTACCGTACCGCGTAGAGGTATTAGAACCCAGATCTGGTAAAGTCACGTTTACACAATAAAAGGTGCAGATGATGTATCAATCAGGGACGTCCATCTATTTTTCAGCACTACAGATGGTTAACTGGTTCAAATGTACAATTATTGGACGATCCTAGATATCTTACCACTAGGATCCATAGAAAACTCAGAAAACAGAAGTTTCTAATGGTTGATATAATTTTAATGTAACATACATAAAAATCATTGATAATATTGCTTCGTAACCTTAAGTTTTGGGCCATCCAAGATAGTTCCCACTAAAAAGACGGTCCGGATTGAAATTTACATAGCTAGGTCTTCTGAGATGAGATCTGCTCTACCATATAACAATTCTATCGGCTCTACAGTATGTTCCCCCTCTTTTCAGAAAGAGAAATACTCTGGCATAGCGTGATGGATGATATGCAGGTAGTTATAAAGTACTGAAATATTGCATATGTGGATTACAAATAACTCAAAATAAAAGTCCCAATTATGTTTATTAGTTTAGATGTATGGTGAAGAAAATATTACTTCTATCTAGTAATCTAATTACAAGATCTCTGGACATTTAATGAACGGTTGAAAATGAAAACCATCCAATGGTGTTATGTAAAAAAAGAAATGCCTACGAATCAGCTGATTTTTTACATTTTAACTTTGGATACAGTGGGTTTCACAAATTAGTCGGTTTTATTTGAGTGAATATATGCTGCATGTACCCTTTCCATGTGCCTGCGTATCAAGCTTCATATGCAACCGGAGTATCAAATAACTCCATGAGAAGACCAGTGGACGCGTGCGAATATGTCCTGTCAGGCGATTCGCGCCTATCTCCGTAAACGGTACGAGGATTGCATAGGACGGCTCTATGTGGGCCCCACCGTGATGTATCCACTCTTTCCATCCATTTTGGATCATTATTTTAGGGATTATAAATTGTAAATGAAGCAGATCCAAATTTTAGGTGGACCACAAAACAGGAAAACAGCGGTGATTGAACGTCCACCATTAAAACATCATTGGACCCACTGTAAATTTTATTTGACATCCAACCTGTTAATAAGGTCACACAGACCTGGATGAAGGGAATACACAAATATTAGCTTGATCTAAAACTTTTGTGGCCCCAAGAAGTTTTTAATTGCAGGCGTTCAATCACCACTGTTTCCTATGGTGTGGTCCACCTGAGATTTACATCTGCCTCAGTTTTTGGGTTCGTGCCCTAAAATAAGCTTGAAAAATGGATGAACAGCATGGATAAAATACATATATCAAGGTGGGTACACGTAGCACCATCCAACAGCGAGTGGCGGTGTTTGTTGGAGATCAGGACAGCGAGATCTTTGGATGATTACGGTCATTGACGTCCGGTAGGGCAAGGGCCTTCAAATGGTCGCATTATTGGTTAACCTCTTTTCTATTTAAGCTAGTTTTTTCACTTTAATTTTATGTCTATAAAAGAGATGTAATACATGATTATGAGGTTTGTCATTACGGCTAAGTTTCTTAGAGAGGATTGAAAGAGTTCTATGGCAAGATAAAAAACTTGAGGTTCTTTAGGATGAGAAAAATAACGATGTTGGTTTATTTCATGTGATGATAAACTTTAGGTAGCTTAGGATTTTTTTTGTGGATTGTTCGTTTTGTGTTGTAATTTTTTACTTGTAAGAAAATTTTTCTACATTAAATTCAAATTGCCTCCTTCCATGTGTTTGATTGGTGCTTGTGTAATTGCCATGGTGATTTGCTTATGTGATTTACTTTTGCAATTTTCAAACAGTATTTGTATGCATGCAATGGACGATGTAGATGACTCAACTTTGGCTTCCAAGCAGAAAATCCCTACCTGAAGCTTTTTTATTGGTCCACATCATCATCTAGGTCTGCAACCTGTTATATCCTCAATGTAACCTGGTCACACTTCAGTGCAACCTAGTCACATGACATCATGCGGGGTGATTTGGGGGTGATTTGGACCAACGAAAAGGCTCCCAGTAGGAAATTCCTGCTTGGAAGCCAACAGAGGATCCAGACTCCTCAACTTTCTAGTGTTTCCGTACATGTGGGTAATAAAAATGTCAACCGTCACGATTTTGGCACAATGGGTATCGTAGGAGGTGGATTGCCTATTGTTGCTGCCAGTAAAAAGGTGCTACTGGACGGTGTTCTTTGGACCTACCATGATCTGTGTTTTATCCACGCCGTCCATCTATTTTTCCAGATCATTTTAGGGCATGAACCCAAAAAATGAGACAAATCAAAATCTAAAGTGGACCACACCAAAAGAAAACTGTGGTGATTAAACCCCACTATTGAAAGCTTCCTAGGCCAGTGTAATGTTTAATTATCATCGAACCGGTTGATTAGGCCACACAGACGTGGATGAAGGGAAAATACAACTATCAGCTTCATCTAAAATTTGTGGCCCCCAAGAAGTTTTTAAAGGTAGGCGTTCAACCGCCACTGTTTCCTGGGGTGTGGTTCACATGAGATTTGATTCTTCCTTTTTTTTTTTTTTGCTTTATGTCCTAAAATGATACGAAAAAATGGATGAACGGCATGAATTAAATATATAAATTATACTGGACCCACAGAGCACCGTCCAGTAGGTATTTGGTACTGACAAAGTCAGTAGGCTATCCGCGTCCGGGATCATATATTTCACCTTCTGATTTGATTCTCAAGATATACGTCTTCCCGGTTAATCTCTTGAGTACGTTTTGCATCATTTAAAAATGGTGGTAACTCTTCAAATGTACAAATGACATCATTGTACAGAAATCCAGACCGCCCAAATAGCTGGCCCAGCTGAGAATAGAGGGTAAAGTGAAAGTTTTTATGATAAGATGATATTAATCACCTGTTTTTTCCCTTTGAATTTGGACCACTCAATATTTTTAATTTCACCATCCTGATAGCCATCATTTGTATGGTAAGGATTTTTCATCAGTGAGATTTCAGATATATACTTCGCCCACAATAGGACCCACAGTTTGAATGATCTAGATAGCTGTCTGTCAGTGTCACGTGAGGTAGATGAGTCGTTATTTTAAACGGTGTAAAACTAACAACAGATTTATGGCCATACGGTTCCCTGCTCCTTGACTGCGACGGACAGTACATGCTCGCAGGGAAGTTATATGATACTCTAGAAAGGTATGGATCTTGATACACATGCATTCTGATACTGTATACATGGAATATAATAACTCAAATCAAACCGTCTAAATCGTGTAAACCTCTGTTTCCAAGTCAGAGTAGTAAAATCAGAACGTTATATCTCATTCATTAATGGACACTTATTCGATGAAATAGGACCATTGGATATTTTTTCTCTTTCCGTCCAATAAATCTCTACCAATCCGATATTCAGGTGATCAGATAATTAGTCATGAATCGTTAATTTGACATCATGGTATGCCACATGTGCAATTTCCAGGAAATATCTATGTGGCTGAGTATCATCCATCAAACTCTGCCAGAGTATAAAGTTTTTTTCATTCTGCCATTCGGACGCGGACTGTGTAGTAACTCACCTGGTGAGTAAACTCCGTGGGGTCCTCTGTGATGTATCTGCTTTATCTACTCCGCCCATCAGTTTTTCCAGCTGGCCATGTTCAAACAATTTCAGCATATCCAAATCTCAATTGGACCATAGGAAAAAATGGGAATTGAACGTTGACCATTGAAAACTCCTTGGGAGCCACAGAAGTTTTGACCATTGAAAACTCCTTGGGAGCCACAGAAGTTTTGGATCAAGATGATATTTGTGTTTTCCCTTCATCCATATCTTTGTGAACTTATGAACAGGTTGGATGACTTCCAATGGGACCGTAGGAAGTTTTATTAATGTATATTTAAAATCCAAACTGTTTATAATTTCAAGAAGATCTGTATGAGGTGAAATTAGAAATATGAGATTGATCCAAAACTTTTATGGCCCACGAATTGTTTTTAATGGTTATTCCTCACTTTTTCTATTCGTATGGTCCACCTGAGATTTGTATCTTCTTCTGATTTTAGATCTCATGCTAAAATGAGATGAAACATCATATGGACGGCGTGGATATACAACATATACATTGATGTGGGCCCCATAAGGTTAAGGTAACACCCACTAAGCTGTTACCCGGGTAACCGCCAATCCGCTCCCCCCTGCGATCCCATTCTCTCTCCCACTCTTCCAGTCTTGTCAAGACATCTGAACCCCCCTCTTTCTCTTCCATTTCCAGCCCTTCTCTGGTTGATTCCACTTCATCGATCATTCTCTCTTGACGATCAACGGTCGAGATCTTATCAAAAGAAGTTGCAAGGTTCGGAAACTAGCATTTTCGTAATTTAAGCCTACTATGAGGTTTTTTTTTTTTTTTTTTTAATCTTTCACTTTCTTCTTCCACAGCGATTCTGTATGTTTTCCGAAGCTCTTTCGAGGTTTGAGATGTAATTTTAGCTTGTTTTGTGGTTGTTTGTGGGTAATGTCTTCTTGTGGGACCGAAATAGTCTACCCCATGATTTTTTAACACTCAAAACCTTTGGGCCCACCACGTTGTACATGTGAAATCTTGTCCGTCCATCAGATGATAACCCTTATGTTCACCGTACATGCAAAAGATAAGCCTGGTAAAGGCCTCAGATGGGCCACACCAACGGGAAACAATGTAAAATTGCGCCTAATGTCTTAAAGTTCACGTCTTGTAGCCCACGTGAGTATTGGATCAGGTTGACTTTGGCATACTATCTTCTTCCTGGCGAGTCGCTCCTGATGAACGGGTTTGATGAAAGATAGACAAAAGGGTGGCCCCTCATAAGCCTATGGCTGGTCCTATCCACATTGTTCTGTGTGGTCCGGCCCACCCCTGAGTTGGGGATCTGGCTGGTTTTTTGGCCCTAAGGCCTAGAATCGAGGAGCGCACCTGATGGACGGAGTCGATTTCACATATATAAATATGGTGGCCTGAAAGGGCTTGGGTGTTTTAGAGGATTTTGGTACATTGCTTTTGTATATTTATTTTTATATTTTTGATAGGGGTTAAGCAAGGAAAAAGATGTCATGGATGTAAATTTGAACCCCTGAATGGGCATTTCTGGAATTATCTGTATTTCTCTTTTCTTTTCTAAAAGGTTATTTTTTCAGGGGTATTATTGTTATTCTAGCCAGTGTCCGTAGGTTGATATTATCGGTACCATTACATGCATCGATAGCTGGGGATACGGAAACATGTATCAATATCGCCGATACTTGTAAATGTATCGCTGATCGAGGGAAACATGGGGAAAATGGTGGAATTTATCAATGAAACTTACGGAGATGCTAAAATACACGTTTGCATATTTAGGAATCAAATAATTGCAAAAACGACGCATATATAATACGTTTATCTTTAATAGGGTCTAAAAGCATGTGATACAACTCACGGAAAAATTGGAGAAACATGGGGAAAGTGGTGGAATTTTTCAATGATACTTCAAGAGATGCTAAAATACACATATTTATGTATTTAAGAATCAAATAATAGCGAAAAAGATGCATATTTGCATTCTTATGAATCAAATAATAAGTTTCCCTTTAATGGGGGCCTAAAGCATGTATCGTTGACTCAGGGAAACATGAGAAAAATGGAGGATCCATCCATCCAACTATCCATCTATGCATGCATATATATACATACAAACACACATGCATGATCCATCTAGACACACACACACACACACACACACACACACACACACTTTGACAAATACATATATACACTCATGCATGATCCATCCATCCAAACAACCATCCAACCATCCATGCGTGCATACATATACACACATACAACACATGCATTTCATCATACAACCATGCATTAATACCAGTACATTGGCGATATTATCGAAATATCATCGATACATTGGTGATACAAGGGACACCTGAAATTTACACAGTAAAAACCATTGGTGATCCTTAGCGATATATCGCCGTGTGGACAACCCACCTGGGGTTGACAAGCTGATTAGAGCATAGTAGGAACCCCCGTAGAAGTATAAATCCAAAGTCCGATCTAAAGCCCAGCCCAAGCCCAGTTCGAGTCCAAGCACAGGCCCATTAGCACTCAAGACAACAATAAAGCAAATATGAGAGAACAAAGGGGAACACCACCCCAGGAGCACCCTCGCAAAAGATAGGGCCCATTACACTGCCTGCCATGTGGACATCCTTCATCTTTCGTAGGGAGGTTAGATGGGGTGATGACATCAGTTGGGTTCCATCAGCGAACGCCCTAGAATGGAAATGACCCCTTTGCCCCTCACTTTATCCAAAATTATATCCCTTGCTAATCGATCCAACCATCCACATCACGCCACGTGACAACAACCAATCATATCCCTTGGAGCCCTTTTACTCCTAAAGTTCCCAAGAATTACCAGAAAACCAGCCCGCAACCCTATAAATACCCCGTTCCCTTTCACTTCTCTCATCACTTACCATTCATCAAGAGAGCTTGAGGAAGAGGAGAGTGAGAGAAGGAGAGTGAGAGAAGGAGAGTGAGACCTAGCCCATCCATTCACCAAGGAGAAGAAGAGTGCAAGAGAGGAAGCCCATTTAGCCTTAGCTCAGCCTAGCTAAGTCTAAAACCTTAGCCACCTAAGTCACTACATGCTGATTTAAGCCGCTCAACTCAACCCTTGCGACAAATGCGTTCATCTGCTACTTATTAATCTTTGATCAACTGCATCCATACCTGCATTGGCATTGTGCATTATCATTTCGACTCCAACCCACTTGTTGGTCTAGTTGGTCCAAGTGTATGCTCTACGACTCACTGGAATACCGGATCTTGCCCATCAAAAAATCGGATTGACTAGACTTCGACTGCTTCTTTAAGTTGGTGCATTTGGGTAGACTTGTCTGACTTGGGTCATCGCTTGTTGTAGGCACCGCATCGCCATACTGCATTTCATACACATTTGCATCATCCGGGCGCAAGAGCTAATCCCATCCCTGATTCTTTGTTTAGTCATGTGAAGTAGAGATCATATGCTTGTATGCTTGTATGGGTAAGGAGGGTGCTTAACACCTTCCCTCTTTGTAATCATGGACCCCTACCCAAGAATTCCGGTCGCTGATCAGGAGTCATTTTAGGACAGAGAATCCAACGATTCATTCTTCTAAGGTTTCTGCAGGGTTTAGCCGACTGTGAAAATTTGCATAATTAGCTAGGGGCGACTCCCAGTCAAATATAATACCCCCACGACTCAAACATACATGAAAGCCCTAAAAAGGTACTCGTGAACGTGATCTGCCCGTGATCCAGTGTCTATACACCGATGCTTGGAATTTCTGATACTACTACTGTTATCGATATTGTTGAGAAATCGGGGATATTATCGATAATATTGCCGATACTCAAAACAATGATTCTAGCTTATTTTAGTGGTTGTTTATGGTATTTTGATTTTATTTTATTATCATTATTTTTTATATGATAGAGGGTAGTGAAACATGGGTTTTAATTTCATACCATGCTCGGCCCAAATTAGTGGCATTTTTGTTTGGCCCTCCATTCTGTACAATCCTGACCTTTCACCTGGTGGGCCCTGCTACTAATTAGTGATGGACCCAAAATTGCCTTCGCTGAATAATTCAAACTGCTCATGTGGCAGCATATTTTTGTTCTGGCTTGCATTCTCCATCGATGAGGCCTGCCAGTTGCTTGCCATTCATATGGTGGGGCCCACTGCAGGCAGCTGATGGACCAAAAGTCATCTCCATTTAACAGTCCAAACCATCCAGTCCATGGGCTTCTGTACATTCCATATTAGGGCTGGAACTTGGGTTTGGGTTGACTTAACCCAACCTGAGTTTGAGTTGTGTTGGTTCAGGTCGTCAAGGTCCTCCAGTCGTTTGGGTTGGGTTGGAAAGAACAACTTAATTTGAAATTGGGTAGGGTTGGTGATGCGGACACAAGCGCATTCAAGGTGTACTAACGAAGAAAGTGCCAACCACAAGTACCGTCCTTGTGGATAGGCGATTATTGAGGAGCTGAAGACCCTTCACATGTGATTGGACACATAGAAGACCCCACTCAGGGAGGACACATGTGAAGGAAGACAGGAGAAAGAAGACCGAAGAATTGAAGAATTCGGGCGCCCGAATTTTGTCTGCCGAGCGCCCGAACCTCTCTGGAGGTTTTCGGACGACTTCGGGCGACATCTCGGGTGCTCGACTGAGTGCCCGAACTTTCCCGCACTTTTGTTAATTGCGCGTTTTTACTTAGTTTTAGGGGTATTTTAGTACTTTTCTGTTTTTATTTGCTTATTTAGGAGGGCTAAAGCCCTAAACTCGAATTAACTTTGAATATTGATTAATGAAAAAGCCTTTTGGTGCTTCTCTCCTTCTCTCTCTCTCTCATGGTGATGTTTCTTCTTCCTTGATCTCTCTTTCTTCTACTTGCTTCTTATGCCCCTCATATCCTTCTTCCAGGTAATGCTATCTTTCCCCTAACCTATTTGTTTCGCTAACCTCAATCCCCAAAATCTGATTTTGATCCTAAAACCCTAAATTTCAGATTTTCAAATCCCTAATCCAAAATCCCTTGATTTCCTGGATTAGAGATTCCTCTTAATTGATTGGGTTATAGCCATGCAAGATCGGGAGGTTCCATCCCTCGCCGGATCCAACCATAGTGATAATTGAATTTCATACTTTATGGTTGTGATGAATGGCACGTTCCATTGCATGCTTCCTTGTGATTTTCTTAGTTCATGATGATTACTACCAGAGTTTATATTGTTATTGTCTTTTAATTCCGCTGATTTAATTGTGTTCATGAGCATGCATCATAATTAGGGTATCCTGCATCAAATTTGGTATTAAAGCTTAGGCTTGCATGGTTTTGTCTAGATCGAGTTAACAAATTAGGGTTTATATTTTTAGGTTTAATTTCGGAAAGTTCCAGATTTAGAGAGTTTTTAATTTTAGAAACTTTCCAATTTTAGAAAGTTTCCTAATTTGGAAAATTTTCAGATTTGAGTTATTTCCTGTTTCAACTTAATTGTGTTAGTTCATATTAATTTGCATTCATTGCAGTCATCTTGAAAATCATAACACCTAGTAGTCTAGTTGGGTAGAGTTTGGTTCAAGTCTTCTTTGTATGCCCACAAGAAGAGGTAGAGGTTTTGGACTTCAGCCTACCATGAATAACGAGCAGTTATCTGAGCAACTTGCTCAATTGATACAAAAGATAACCGCCCTAGAAGCAGGTCAAAAGCGTGAGTTTGCCCGCCTTGAGAACCAAATCACCAATACCATGACTAAGGTCGAGCAAGTAGAGGCGTCCCAAAGGGAAAACCCCGCTGTAGGGGATGATGCGCACTCCCAAGTGGGAGGAATTATTGAAGAACGCGCTGCCACACGTGGAGGTTGTGAGGATAGAGATCGTGGTAATGGTCATGGTGTTGTGCGAGAGACATAAGCCACATGTGATCATCAAGACCGCTATGATCCAGATGAGCGTGCGATGAAGAGTGTAAGAGTTGAGGCCCTGAGTTTTGATGGGCGTTTGGACCCCAAGGCATTCCTTGACTGGGGTCGCTGACATGGACTACTACTTTGAGTGGTATGGCATGTCAGAAACCGTCAAATGCAGTTTGCTAAGATGAAGCTTTTGGGCCAAGCCAAACTATTTTGGACCAACACCGAGCGTAAGCTAGACAGAGTTGGTAGAGCCCCTATCACGCATTGGTATGACATGAAAGAGAAGTTGAAGGAGAAGTGCCTTCCTCTCTCATACCGTCAGAAGCTCCTTGACCAATGGCAATCATTACGCCAAGGGTCAATGTCTGCCGTTGACTACATCGCTAAATTTGAAGAATATGTGATGCGATGTGATATCCAAGAAGACCCTCTAGTAACGTTCTCGCATTTCAAGACGGGCCTTCGTGCGGATCTTCAACGTGAGCTTATGACTCGACTCTTAACGGACTTGGATGAAGCATATCGAGTCGTGCAGGAGTTAGAGCAATACCTGAAGGCTCCTGTCGTTCGTCGTTTTTAGTCCCAAAACTCCAGTGCTAGATTTGTTCCCAGGGGACTAGACCTAATATTGGTAGTCAACCTAGGGCACAGGCGACCATTCCACCTAGGCCTAGGGAGGACAAGGGCAAAGGGGTTCTTGGTGCCGGTCCTAGTAACATGGGCCAAGTGAGGTGCTATGAGTGTGGCAATCTTGGCTACATGTCTAATCAGTGTCGTACGAAGAGCCGTGGAAAAGCCTTAGTTATAGGCGAGTCCCACGAAGGGGAAGATAACCAGGGTGATTATGAAGTTGAAGAGTATCACTCTGAAGAAGGACTTACTGATGAGGAAGAATTGGATGGAGAAGCAACGCTTGCAGCAGTCAGGCATGTGCTAGCTCAGTCTAGAAGTAGTGCTGACTGGCGTCGAAGCACTATCTTCTACACTATTGCCAAGTGTGGTGAAAAGAATTGCAAGGTGATAGTGGACAGTGGAAGTTGTCAGAATGTGATTTCCACTAACACCTTAGATCGCTTGAAGCTAAAATCCACACCTCATCCTGACCCATATAAAGTCTCTTGGGTTGATAAGACATCTCTTCCTGTCACCCATTAATGTCTAGTCCCCATCGAGTTTCGGTCATACAAAGAATCCCTGTGGTGTGATGTTTTACCTATGGATGTGGGACCTATAATCCTAGGTAGACAATGGCTATTCGATAATGATGTCACGAACTTTGGCCGTTCGAATGCGTGTACCTTCATGTATAACGATAAAAAGATCAAACTTAACCCCATGCCACCTGAGAACACACTAGGTAAGAAGAAGGATGGGAAGGCAAGTGAGCCTAGAGGAGTGGGGAAATCCAAGCCTAAGTCTCTACATATAATCAGTGCAAGAGAGTTTGAAAAAAAGGCTAAGGAGGATTCTATGGTGTATGCCCTTGTGGCTAGAGAGATTACACCTGAGGTTCCATTAGAGTTGTCCCGTGAGGTGACATCAGTCCTGAAGGAATACAGTCATGTATTTCCTGAAGACTTACCGAATGAATTGCCACCTATGAGGGACATACAACATGTCATTGATCTTGTCCCAGGGTCTACTCTACCGAACCTTCCTCACTACAGGATGAACCCTGCAGAGCATGCAGAGTTGAAGAAGCAGATTGATGAGCTTCTGCAAAAGGGTTTCATCCAAGAGAGTATGAGCCCGTGTGCCGTGCCTGCACTGTTGACGCCAAAGAAAGATGGCACGTGGCTCATGTGTGTGGATAGCCGTGCCATAAACAAAATTACTGTCAAGTATCGGTTCCCTATACCTAGGCTTGACGATATGCTTGACATGATGGCCATGTCTACTATATTCTATAAGATAGACCTCAAGAGTGGATATCACCAAATCCATATACGCCAAGGAGATGAGTGGAAGACTGCGTTTAAAACGAAAGATGGGCTGTATGAGTGGTTGGTCATGCCCTTTGGCTTGACTAACGCACCCAGCACTTTCATGCGGGTGATGACACAAGCTTTGAGGCCGTTCATGGAAAAATTCTTAGTGGTGTACTTTGACGATATTCTTATTTATAGTACCACTAAGGAATCACACCTTGAACATTTAAAGAAGGTCTGTAGCGTCCTTAGGAAGGAAAAGTTGTACGCTAATCTTAAGAAATGTGCATTCATGTCTAGTCAAGTTGTGTTCTTAGGATTTATAGTGTCATCTGAAGGGATGCGCGCAGACCTTGAAAAGGTCAGGGCCATAGTTGAGTGGCCTGAACCGAGGAACATTCATGAGGTGCGAAGCTTTCACGGCTTAGCAACTTTTTATCGTCAGTTTATTAGGGTTTTAGCACGATCATGACTCCCATTATCAAATGCATGAAAAAGGGGAGAGTTCGTGTGGTCTAAAGCCGCAATCAAGGCTTTCAAAGAAATTAAGGGTAAGATGGTAGAAGCTCTTGTCATGTGTCTATCTGACTTTTCTAAAGTTTTTAAAGTAGCGTGTGATGCGTCTGGTGTCGGTATAAGTGGAGTGTTAAGTCAAGAAGGACACCCAGTGGCCTATTTCAGTGAGAAGCTGAATGAGGCAAAACAAAAGCACTCCACTTACGACAAAGAATTTTATGCGGTAGTGCAATCCCTGAGATATTGGTGACACTATCTCCTACTGCAGGAATTCGTTTTGTTTTCTGACCATGAGGCTTTGAGATATTTACATTCTCAGAAGAAACTCAACCCAAGGTATGCTAAGTGGGTAGCGTTTTTTCAGGAATATTCGTTTGTTCTGAAACACAAGGCCGGGGTTGAAAACAAACCAGCGGATGCCCTTATTAGAAGAGTGGCATTGCTCAACTCCTTGAGTGTAGAGGTAGTCGGGTTTGAGCAACTGAAAGATGAATACCCCACTTGCCCTGATTTAGGGGGTACTTACGCATCGCTCTCTGGTGACCAGCGTATTATGGGTGACTATGTTCTTAAAGATGGTTTCCTTTTCAAGGGAGACAGACTTTGTATTCCTCGTATGTCCCTTCGTGAATTCCTCATCTGGGAGCTTCATTCAGAAGGGATAGCTGGCTATTTTGGTCATGATAAGACCATTACCCTCGTGGAAGATCGGTTCTATTGGCCAAGTCTCAAACGAGACGTAGCCAAAGTTTTAGGGCAGTGTCGTACATGTCAACTGGCAAAGCAAAGAAAGCAAAATACCGGACTGTATACGCCATTGCCAGTGCCACATGCTTCGTGGCAGGACATTAGTATGGACTTCGTGCTTGGGCTTCTTAAGACAATCAAGAAGCACGATTCCATTTTTGTCGTTGTGGACCGTTTTTAAAAAATGGCGCATTTCCTCCCATGTTCAAAAACGTCGGATGCGTCTAATGTTGCTCGTATCTTTTTTGATGGTGTGGTGCATCTCCATGGGTTACCTAAAACCATAGTGTCTGATCGTGATGTTCGATTTACTAGCTATTTTTGGAAGACACTGTGGCACATTATGGGAACTTGTTTGCAATTCTCTACTGCTTACCATCCACAAACAGATGGTCAAACTGAAGTGGTAAATTGTAGTCTTGGAAACCTTCTACGTTATCTAGTAGGTGAACATGTTAAGACTCGGGACCTAATTTTGCCAACTGCTAAATTTGCTTATAATGGGTCAGTTAACAGATCTACAGGGTTGAGTCCTTTTGAAATTGTAAGTGGGTATAAGCCTAGAATGCCCATAGATCTCTTACCTATGTCTATTACCCAGAGGTCTTTTGAATCAGCCGATGCATTTGCACACCATATTCATGATTTGCATACGCATACTAGACAGCGGTTACATAAGAGCAATGATGATTATAAAATTTCAGCTGATTCTCATCGTAGAGCGCAAGAATTTCAGGAAGGCGACTACGTAATGGTGCGTATAAGGCCAGAATGATTCTCTCGAGGATCTGCTAAAAAGTTACAAGCGCGTAGTGCTGGACCATTCAAGATATTACAAAAGGTTGGGTCCAACGCGCATCGAATTGACCTTCCACCTGAAATGAGTATTAACCCAACTTTTAATGTGGAAGATCTAGTCCGTTCCCATACTCCCATTGTCGATCCATTGTCCCTTTCATGGCCTTTCTCTGATTTTGCTACACAACCCCTTCCACCCCTTCCTCCACCCATTACCCATAAAGAAGAAATTGAGGAGATCTTGGATGACGAGATAGTATCTACGAGAGATGGAGGTTTCCAGAGGTATCTTGTCAAGTGGAAAAACAAACCATCGTCTGAATCTACGTGGCTATCGGGCGAAGCATTGCAGGGTATTGATCTCGATCTACTAGAGTGCTACAAAAGTTTCAACTCGTCGGAGTTGAGTTTCTCTCACCTGAGGGGAATTGATGCGGACACAAGGGCATTTAAGGTGTACCAACGAAGAAAGCGTCAACCACAAGTACCGTCCTTGTAGATAGGCGATTATTGAGGAGCTGAAGACCCTTCATATGTGATTGGACACATAGAATACCTCATTCAGGGAGGACACATGTGAAGGAAGACAGGAGAAAGAAGACCGAAGAATTGAAGAATTCGGGCGCCCGATGGCCGCTCGACCACTGTCTTCGGGTGCCTGATCGGACGCCCAACCATAGCCTTCGGGCGCCCGAACTTTGTCTGATGAGCGCCCGAACCTCTCTGGAGGTTTTCGGACGACTTCGGGCAACATCTCGGGCGCTCGATCGAGCGCCTGAACTTTCCCGCACTTTTGTTAATTGCGCGTTTTTGCTTAGTTTTAGGGGTATTTTAGTACTTTTCTGTCTTTATTTGCTTATTTAAAGGGGCTAAAGCCCTAAACTCGAATTAACTTTGAATATTGATTAATGAAAAGCCTTTTGGTGCTTCTCTCCTTTTCCCTCTCTCTCTCATGGTGATATTTCTTCTTCCTTGATCCCTCTTTCTGCTACTTGCTTCTTATGCCCCTCATATCCTTCTTCCAGGTAATGCTATCTTTCCCCTAACCTATTTGTTTCGCTAACCTCAATCCCCAAAATCTGATTTTGATCCTAAAACCCTAAATTTCAGATTTTCAAATCCCTAATCCAAAATCCCTTGATTTCCTGGATTAGAGATTCCTCTTAATTGATTGGGTTATAGCCATGCAAGATCGGGAGGTTCCATCCCTCGCCGGATCCAACCATAGTGATAATTGAATTTCATACTTTATGGTTGTGATGAATGGCACGTTCCATTGCATGCTTCCTTGTGATTTTCTTAGTTCATGATGATTACTACCAGAGTTTATATTGTTATTGTCTTTTAATTCCGCTGATTTAATTGTGTTCATGAGCATGCATCATAATTAGGGCATCCTGCATCAGTTGGTTGAGCAAATTTGGATTGGATTAGGTTGGGTTGTAGTACAGGGTTAAATTGTGATAGCTAAGTTACGATGGAGTGGAACCGGATGACGACAAAACCTTTTCTTTATCCACTATCCAATTAGAAATGTTTGCCCAATCAATATATCACAATTGTTTTTGTTTCAACTCCAACTGAAAGAGCATGCAATTGGAATTTGGGACCATCGCCCCATTCTAGATGAAGTGGAAATCATCAGCCATGCACATGCCCCTTTTTACACTTTTTAAGTATCATAATCCAAGTCAATCATACTTTCAAACATAGCCTAGTCTGCATTTAGATGCGCCATTGTATGAATTGCAACCATTGTAGTTCAATGACGTAGAAATGACTGAATTGTAATTGCTTCAGTATTCATATTGAGCATGGTATGAAAAAATGCTTATGTTACAGCAGTAATGAAACCGTAACAGTGGTGGCTGTTATGCAATAAGGGGCTGTAACTCCCAATTTGGAAAAATGGCCTGTAAGAGGCTGGTACAGGGCCTATACATTGTTTCCTAAAAAAAAAACATCTGTAACAGGGCCGTAATGGCTTTTATGGCTCGTATTGTAACAGGCATAAGGCTGGCCATTGTAGCCACTGACCGTCATTGATTACCTTGATATTGAGATACTGAGCTCTAAATAGCTACTTTGTTATTTTCAAGTTGGACATGAAAGGAATGTGATTGCAATCTGAGGGCCGTCCTCATTATGAAAAGTACAAAAAGCTGTTAGAATTTATTTATTCGCGTTTCACTTTAATCCGTTCTATTGTCTCAGTTTTTCTCCTTTTGTAACTGTCATGATTTAGACATTTTCCTCACTTTAATTTGGTCTTATCTTTTTCAACCTGTTTACCTTGTTATGGTTTCTTCTCTTGCAGATTTCATCATAATTTCCATGGATTATAGTTCAGTTAAATGCTCAAACAGAGACCAAGAAGTAGCAACGATGACGGTGTTTCGATGTGGGAGTGGGCCAGGGGCTCCTAGTACGTCTTCTCATGTTGATCAGTTTGTTTGGCCTTGGACGGGCATTATCGTTCATGTGACTAATTTTGTGGACCAAAAACATCTTAGTAAACACAGGGTTAAGATAAAAGAGCAATTGCATAGATTTAATCCTGTAGGAGTCCATCTTTTATGGGACCCCCAAAGTTTCTCTGGACATGCTATAATAGAATTTACCGGAGATTGGGTGGGATTCATGAATGCAATGTCATTTGAGAATGCTTTTACCTTATTTTCTTCTGATAAATGGGATTGGAAAGAACTAAAGCATGGTGGACTAAACATTCATGGGTGGGTCGCACGTGGGGATGATTACAACAAAGATAGTGTTTTAGGCTCTTATCTACGCAAAAATAGAGTTTTGAAAACAATTTCCAATGTCAATCGTGAAGATGTGGAAAGAAAGAACAAGCTTGTGGCTCTAGCTAATGAAGTTGATGTCAAGAGTCAACGATTGGTGGAAATGGAATCCAAGTATAATAGCATTGAATGCAAGTATAATAGCATTTTTCAAGAGAGAGATGAGATACATCAAGCTTATGTTGAAGGTATTTAGTACCATGGAATTATTGAATGTCTTATCAAACTTGTATTTATCTTAAAAGCATTTCACTTTTAACTGCATGGAGATTTTACCGCCCCCCTTTTTACCAACCCGTAAAAAAAATAGTCATGCAGTTCTGATTTGTAGAAGTTTTTATTTCATCCTGGTTTTATTTTTTCAGGAACAAGACAAATGCAATGTATGATAGAGGGCATTGAAAAGTTGAAATTAGACTTAGAATCTCAAAGAAAGGAATACTTGCAAACTGAAAATGAGAAGAAGAAACTAATTCGTGAAAATAAAAAGGTAATTTTACTTGTTTAAATTTATAGTATTTTAACATGAATGAAGACATAACATAATTGATTATAGAAAAGATTAGCAAAGTAAAAATTGTCAACCAAACTTCTTTTTGAATTGAAGGATTCTCTTGAAACTTTGTGTTCGAAGCTCGTTTCTAAAAATGTAGTGACAAGGATTGAGGTGAAAACTAGAAACAAATTGTTGTTGCTTTGTGTCTTATGTTTTATATTCTTATGTAATGCAGGTTCCTTAATATGGTTAATGCAGTTTTGTTCTTTGGGTCACCCCAAACACGAAGCCTACCTTGTTGGCTTGTAAATTATGCTAACCTAGATTTATCAATACATTCAGATGCAACCTAAAATATGTTTAATGAACATGAAATTGAAACAAAGGAAATTAAATGAATGTTGGGCATAACATATCCAAGTTAAAGGTGAATGGGAATCAAGATGTAAATGTAGCCTTTGTGGCTTCTATGTTTGGGTTGTAAGGGCTTGTCTCCACAATTTTTGTGGATCTGTATTATATCGGATATTTCAATGTTGGATGTTGGGCTGTATTTTTGCTGTACATTTTCAGCTTCTTAATAAAATCATCTTTTTTTTTCACTCTTCAAAAAAAAAAAAAAATTAATAATGATAAAATCAAGTTGAAGGTCGGAGTTTCCATCCTAAACTTTGGCTGTTAAACCAAAACAGTAGCCTGGATGCATGTCATTACCTTTTCTATAAACATGGAAGACAATAAGATAATAGTCGGCTCCATTGGATGGACCAATGATCCAAAGTGCCATACACCCACACCCACATTGTTGTATGTAACATATATTCGCACATCATCATCAGAATCATTATCATTTGAGCCTTATGCCAATTAAATGGGGTTGGTTATACACAAACTTCAAAAAAAAAAAAAATGGTTTTAGATTTTTATTTTCCAACCCACAATTTGCACTTAAACCCATATTCCATTTGCTCCAAAAAGCACATAAAAAAAAAAAAAAAACCACACTATCCAAAAAATTATATTGGGATGTCAACGTCCCAAACTTCTTGATGCTAACACTATTATCATATCTAAGTTACAAATTGTAAATTCTCGTAAATACTAGGGATTTTTACCATAGTTTCGTGGGAGTTTTCTTTTTACTAAATAATGCCCCTGCTAATTGAAATTACCAGTCGGTGCTTTTTAGGGAGGAACCACCAAAATGTCCTCAATTAATTTTCTTTAAAAAGCGGTGAAGTCAAGAATTGTGGGGTCCACATGTCATGTGTACAACATCCAACATATGCACTCCACCATGAAGATCAGACGAACCAAAAGATTTGGCCGTTCAAATCATCAGATGGGGCCACATGAATCTAGATATTTTTTGGGTAGTGTCCATTCTTTTTTTATGGGGTGCCCCATGGATCATCCAGATTTTTGGTTCATCTGATTATTATCATTAGTTACATTTGTTGGATGGGTTGGATGTCATACTGACAATGTGAGCCAACAATTCTTGACTTTACAACTTTTCAAAGAACAAAGAAATAAAGAAAAATAAAAATAAAAGGGCATTATGGTCATTTTATCCCTCGAAAAACACCTCCCTGGAATTCCAGTTAGGCTAGGCACTATTTGGTAAAATAATAATTAGTGAGGAATTTTGCAGTAAAAATCTCTAAATACTAATGGAATTCAAATCATGCTTGTACTTCTAATTAACCACATTATCAGCATCCCAGACTTCTTGTGACCAACAAAATTGTTGATATCAAAGTTATGAATTGGAGTTATACTAATGGAAATCAAAGCATGCTTGTTCTGCTAAACCACCATCGACTTCTTTTTCTTATATCAAAGCATTTATTTTTACATAGTTCTATTCTCACTGGAAGATACACATTTAAGTATGATTAGTAAATACAAGTGATGCAGACATCAGTGGTGCACCCTTTAGAGTGTACTAGAGGAGGCGACGTCACATATCGAGTGTTGGAGTAGATGAACTGATGTGGATGGACGCCGGGCCCATTGGACCCATTTTCTGATGCGTTACGAGTTCGCGAGCTACAGGATCGCGCATGAGCATTATGACGGCTGGACCGTGGAGTGGATTTACTTTTAAGCGTTTTTTTGTTTATTTTCTTATTTCTAGGCGTTTTAGTGTCATTGTTTAGTTTTAGGCATTTTTTTGTTATTTTCTTTTGTTTTCGGGCACTTTAGTGCACTTTTTATTTTTTAGCTTATATATACTGTGAAAAACCCTATTTCGAAATTATTGAATGAATAGAAAATTCGGCTGCTTATCTTCCTCTTATTTCAAGAGATTAGGGTTTCAGGATTGGCCCTTGGGTGTTGAGGATTCCACCCCGGTTTTTATTTTTTTCTCATCTCTAATTCTTCAAGGTGTAGGAAAGGTACGGATTTTTTTTTTTTTTTTTTTTTTTCTATTTTCATAATCCGTGCTATCCTTCATCTAGAACCCTATTGCTTCCCCATCATATTTGTTCTTCCTTGAATCTACCTCTTTTGGTACGATCGGAAAAGAGGGATACCTAGCTATGAGAACCGGATCCAAACTTAACTGTGGACTGGTCTATGCTAGATCTGAGATATCCTCATATCCCTAGATCCTCCGTATTTTACAGTTTTACGTGATTCTTATGCTAAGAGGCATGATCCAGATCTCATCTCTGTGTTGAGATTTGTTAGTTTCCTCAGATTGAAAACAATTAGCTGTTAATTTTATTATTTGAAAATCTTCCAATTGAATATACATGCATCTAGGGTTAGGCCATCGCATGCCCCTGCATCAATAAGTCTCAACTTCAGGTCTGATTAGAACTTTATTATCATTGTTTTCATATTTTGTACAATTGCAAATTGCTTCCCCATTTGTAAAAAGCAGGTGAAACAAAAGTTACGGTTGATGAAAGGAAAGTTGAAGGTGCCAAAATGTGTGGGAGGTGACAATGATGGGAAAGATATAGATTCTTTACTCAAAGAACTTGAAGATAGGAAAAATGAAATTAAAGAATTGGAAGAAGAATATCATCCTCTTGTTGATAGAGAGCACAAGAGTAACAATGAGCTACAAGAAGCACGCAAAGAATTCATTAAAGTATGTATCTATGATCTCTCTTTGAATCTGTATATTCCTCATAACTTGACATGGTCTTTTATTTACCCATTTGCATTCTTTTTTCTTCTAAAGAGAGGAATGCTACTATTATGATATATTTCTTACAAGTTCTATGAAGTGCACTTCCACCATATAAATGGAAAATTTTATGGTGATTGGGATTGTTGATTTGGTGGGGCACCACATGGAGGTCAAAATTTGCCTCATTGATCATCCTATTGTTGTAAGATATGCTCTTGAGTTTGGAGTTTTGCTGGTTGTTTGAGTTAAAGATGGTCATTGATCAAGTGCCTACCATGACTAGATTGCCTTGTTTCTTGGGATATCTCCCATCCAAATTATGGATCACCGAATCAACTATCCATATACAAGTGCCACACTTACAAAGTGTTTTGGCATGCTCTCATGGAGCTTCACAAAGGTCACATGCCATGGTAGATCAATTCTCGCATTCTCCTTAACCTTTCATAAGAACTCAAGAAACATAGGTTACAGACCAATACTCCATCCTCCTTTTGCTTACAGGGTCTAAGTGATGTGAAGAGGGGTCGTGGTTCGATTGGGATCAAGAGATTGGGAGATCTTAATGGGATGCCTTTTCGTAATGCATGCCACCAAAAATTTCCATCCGGAGAAGCCAATGCCAAAGCAGCTGAGATGTGCACTTCATGGCAAGAGCTTGTTAACAATGCAAGCTGGCATCCTTTCAAAATGACCACCTCTGATGGAAAGCTTCAAGTGTGTTTGTTGTCTTTTCTTTTCTTCTTCTTCTTCTTTTCTCATAATGGTGCCTCGTGTATCAGTATGTATCACCCAACGCATACCAATTTGGTCTAATTCGATACAGAGGGCCCATGAGTATACAGGGGAGAACTTATCCTGTATTGCTCCCAGCTCGTCCGACTTGGTTCCAATAATCCGAGTCAGGGCGATGCAGATTGAGTCACCCCTGTGCGACTCATCTGGTCCATGGTGTACCATTAGCTATGTGAGGGCCACCTTGGTGTGGTCTAAAATCCACCCTGTTCGTTAGGTGCGCCAAACACAGGGAACAATGGGGACAGCATGCATGCTATAAAAAAACCAGATTGTGTGGTGCCCACCATGGTGTGTATATGTCATCCAACCCGTTCATAAAAAACCAGATTGCCTGTGTGGCCCATGATTTTAAACCTTGCTAACAAAGACCAAGCTTGACCTGATGAATAAACATGCTTGAATAGGCCTGGGCCTGTCCGCTGCCCATGGCTTGACATGCCAGCCCAAAGTGAGCCAACCTGGCCCATTGACAGCCTAAGCATTTTACTAAAATTTGACATTTCATCCTTAGTCATTTTTCTCCATTCTCAAAATATAAGCTGTTGGGAGTTTACCCAACAAAATATCTTATATAGAAGCATGACCAGAGAATGTGCATTGGATCCCAAGATTTCAGTTTTTACAAATGGGGCCTAGTGGTCCACTGATCCAGGCTGTTGATCTGATGGTCCCATCTGAGATCATCATCAAAATCTTCTTGATGGTATAATCCTGTAACCATTGTCCTCTAAATAGATGGTTAAGAAAAAGAGTTCCAACAACGGTCGATTTTAATTGAGAAATGGCCAAATATCAGATTACTAGGATCTTGTGAAGAACTTTGGGGCGTGGAAATCAGTAGTGGGGTCAATCAGATCAACAGTTTGGATAACTGAACCATGGGCCCCACCTATGTACTATTATCTATAATACCCTCCAGAAGCATCTGGTTTCTGTCACCTACTATCATCCCTTGCATTTTGAATCGAACTCCTAATTTATGATAAGAGAGTTTGATTTATATTTGAGATTTATGTGTTTTTGTGTGTGCTGACTATGATTTTTGTGGTATAGGAGATAATAGATGGTAATGATGAAAAGTTAAAAGTGCTCAAGGAAGAATGGGGTGACGAAGTATACACGGCTGTAACTACAGCCTTGTTGGAGCTTAATGAGTACAACTCAAGTGGTAGATATCCAATTCAAGAACTCTGGAACTTCACTGAAAAAAGGAGAGCCACTCTAAGAGAGGTCATCCAATACGTTTCAAAGCGATTGAAGAATAAAAAAGGCTGAGGTTAGTTCATCTTTCTTTCATTTCAAGTGCTATGCTCTTTTGCGTGGAGTTTTCATAGCTTGATTACTTCCAACTTGTTTGAAGGTCTCCTTGATGCAGGACTCCACTTTTTTTTTGAAGGGTGATTACTCCACTATAAAAAAGAAAAGAAAAGAAAAGAAAAATTAGAGTGACGTCTTTGTCTTCATCACCCTAAGATAGGGAGATTGTGTGAAATTTGAAAGTTGTATGCTTGTAACTAACATCATTTTGTTGGTGTAAATATTTCCTTTGAAACTGAGGGAGTTTAGGATGAGACAGGGCCCTAAACTGATGGACAACAAATCTTTTGTACTGCATGCAAAAGGCATGCATTTGGAAATCATGTAAACAGAATTTATAACAATGATATGCTAAGAGCTGCACTGGCATGACTTGTGCTGGGTACCTCACGCACCGAGAGCCCCATGGACATGGGTGGGTTTCATCATTCATGAGATCTATGCCATCCATCAGGTAAGCTGCCTCATGTTCACCTTCAAGCCCAAAAGTCATGACCATCAATAATTAAGGTAGGCCACACCCTGGGAAAAAGTTGGGATTGGATGCTCACTGTGGTGTTTATATGCTATCCAATCCCTTCATCTGATGGCCTAATCAGTATAAAAGGATTACCCAAAAAATACAGTATTTCAAAACTCAGGCGGGCTATACCACATGAATTTAGAGGTTTTAGGTATAATTTTGTGGGGTGGCCCATCTGAGTGTGGAATCAGCCTGATTTTTTGGATCAAAGGCTAAACAAGGGGTGATGCACCTCATGGACGGGGCTCCCACCATGGTGTTTATTTGCCATTCGATCGATTCATCTGATGCGCATCAGGATTAAGGAATTACCCAAAAATCAGAGTATTTCAAAACTCAGGCTGGCTATACCACATGAATGTAGAGGTTTCTATGTATGATTTTATGGGGCACCTGAGTGTCGACTCAGCCTGATTTTTGGGTTTGTTTCACTTAACAAACCCAAAAAATTGTGGGTTTTGTGGGTTTCACTCAACGATTTTGTGGAATGTCAGAACTAGACGCATCTGTGGAGGCACTTGCTTGTCTCAGTGGTGTATTGAAATCTTTGAGAACCTCTTTTATCTTCTAATTACTACACTTTTCAGTTAGACCGAGTTCAGAAATATCCATTCTCTGTATTTAAATGGTGTAGACTTCAATTCTGAAATCAGCAGTGTTTGGAAAATGCAGAAATCCAGTCCATTTTGAGTGGAATAGAGGAAAGTTGTTGGGGGCGTAAGCAAACTCCCTGATATACCTTGTTTTGACGTTCCCTAACAGCTCGAGCTTTTAGTGCAACCGGTCAGTAATATTGTATCAGAGCAAGACATCCAGTGTTCAAGTCCCAGGTTTGCAAAATTTGGTATTATAGGGCCCGGGCACCCGCTATTGTATCAGTCACTGACCTCGAATTGAAAAACAAGCTCAGTTTTATCTATCCTTGCTTGGGTTGTATGGTCTAGACTCTCAGGGGTCACCATGTATTTGTCTTATCCACATTGTCCATCCATTTTTCCATATTTTTTAGGGTAGATCCAATGCTCAAGTGGACCACACATTAGGGATTAAATTCCTACCATTGGAAACTTCTAGCGGTCCAGAAGATTTGTGCTTTCCCTTAATTTAGGTTTATGTGACCTTATGAATAGGTAGGATGGCAAATAAATGTCAGGGTCGGCCTTAGGAAGATTTCAATGGTGGGTGTCGCTACTTCATGTGGTGTGGTCCACTTGAGTCTTCGATCTACTTTTATAAGGGTCTGTTTAGCCCATGTGATTAATAAATGTTCTAGAATTGCATTGGATGAGATTAACATCATTATTGCACAATAATTGCAAGATTAACATCATTATTGCACAATAATTGCATGTTCGGAAGTACCATTAGGCCCGGCAACGGCCGTGTTGAATCCTGTTCGTGTCATGTTGTATCCGTGTCCTATAAAAAATGCCCTCACCAAAACTCGATCTGTTAAGTAACGGTCAAAATCTAGAAATCCAAACCCATTCGTCAATTTAACGGGTTACCCGCAACCCAACCCGTTTAACCCGTTAAATAATGGGCCGTGCTTTCGTGGGTAGAGAGATGGGGAAAGGGGTAAAATTCGACAGAGATTTTGGAGCGTGGCCGTGTGGGGCCATAGGCAGAAAGAAGGAGAAAACTCTCGAGTGAGAGGGAGAGAGAGTCTTATTGGCTATCTTAGCTTCTTAGGGATTTCTCACCACACTAAAACTAATGACCAAAATGCCCTCACCAACGGGTTAAATGGGTTTGCAGGTAAAATACTAACCCGACCCGTTATCTTCATGGGTCTTGATGGGTCAACCCGTTAGTGACCCAACACGATAAGGCCGAACCCGAATATTGAATTTTTCGTTCGGGTTTCCTGCGGGTTGGTGGGTTGTGTGGAATTTTGCCAGGCCTAAGTACCATGATATTTTGACCATCCAATCCTATGTTTGGGATCAGATTCTTCCTCAAGCAAAAACACCATTAAGCAAAATCATGTTTGGTGGATGATGGATTTCTAATCAACAGACCAAATTCATAACTGATGTCGGTCACTTTCAATTTCTAATCAACAAACTAGATTCATAACTGATGTCGGTCACTTTCGATTTCTAATATACAAACCAGATTCATAACTGATGTCGGTCACTTTCACATGTATACAACTCAAATGCCAACATGAATGTTGATGCTGAAAACTGGTCAACAGCTTTCACATGTTTTCACATGTAAACAACTCAAATGCCAACATGAATGTTGATGCTTAAAACTGGTCAACAGACAAGATGAGGTGACCTCCAACTGGTCAGCAGATGAGATGATGTGACCTTCATTGCTACCAGATGAGGTGGCTCAACCTCCACCTTATACAGATGGATGCAACTGATTTCCTGCAGGTGTGCAATCTAGATCTGGACTGAAGGTTTCTTAAATCCTGTTGAACACAAAAGAAAGCTAAGGGGGGTGGCTGGGGTCCAACCGTGAGCCCTTCAATGCCTAAGTTAGTTTGATCGTGAAAGATTAAAAATCTCTTTTTCGATCAGTTTTTGTATCGTACCTTGATAATGAAGATGACGTGTCCATTTATAGACTTAGGTTGCAGAGTTGTATCCTCTTTTTAAGTCCGTAAGTTTAGAGGAGGGATTCTCGGATCAACGCGATCCTTGGGCCGTTCCGTAGTTATAGGAGATGTTTCCGTATTTCTTGACGATTCTCTAGATCTTTCGCCTATTTTCCTGGTTGAAGCCTAAGATCTCGGCATTCGTGGTTGTAAGGCCGTAACTTCCGGAGACATGTTCGGTTTATTCGGGCTCATCCTTGATCTGTCACGCTCCTTTATGGTGGTCATGCGCTTGGACGGCCTAGGGACAGAGCTCATCAGAAGAGCTCATCAGCTGAGCTCATCATCTTGCAAGCTCATTGATCGATGGAGCTTGTCATCTGAGCTCGTCACTTCGTAAGTCATCTTGTGTGAGTGACCTCAGGTCGTCTTGTAGGTTCAGGTCGGCCTGTCAAAACCTCGGTTCTTGTCATCAACCTAGTCTCAGGTCGGCCTCTGCTCTTGTCCTCGGCGTAGTCTCAGGTCGAATTTAGTGTATGAGCTTGAGGTCTCGTACCCAGTTGGACTATGGGCTTTCCTCGTGACTTAAGATCAACTCGGATTTACCCACAAACATTAATAAAACACATGAATCAATATGGGGCCCACATATGTAGTGGATTTCAAAATCTATCAGAAATCCTGCATTTGGGCATCGCTACTTCATGTGGTGTGGTCCACTCGAGCCTTCAATCTACTTTTATAAGGGCTTGTTTGGTCCACTTGAGCCTTTGATCTACTTTTATAAGGGCTTGTTTGGCCCATGGGATTAATTAATGGTATGGAATTGCATTAGATGGGATTAACACCATTATTGCACAATGATTGCATGTACTGGAGTACTATGATATTTTGACCATCCAATTCTATGTTTGGGATCTAGCTCTTCTTCAATAAAAAAACATCATATTAAGCAAAACCTTATTTGGTGGATGATGGATTTCTAATCAACTTACGAGATTCATAATTGATGTTGGTCACTTTCACACAGGTACAACGCAAATGTTAACATGAATAAAACAGATGCATCAATATAGGGCCTCTCATGTAGTGGATTTCAAAATCCATCAGAAATCCTCCATAAGACCAGATGCAATTCCGTTAAACTTAATCCCATCCTCCTATGGAATTTGCACGAACCAGATGGAATTTCATCCCACTTAATCCCTTTAAAGCCCACGTACCACAGGCTCTAAGCGTTTTCGACTCTTGTGTCTGGACTGCTACCACCGCTGCAAGATGCCTAAGCGTTTCAACAATAGGTCTCAGGTTCGATTGCCAAGGAGATACACTAACCCCTGGGTGCATTGCCCAGCTAAAGGTGGGGCCATGGTATCATTTATGGTAAGACTCATGAGTTAGTTTTGCACCATTTAAAAATGTTGGTGACTCTTCAAATGTACAAATGGCATCATTGTACGGAGAATCCGGACCGCGCAAAATAGCTGGCCCAGTTGAGGAGGAAAAGTAACTGAAAATGAGCTTATGAGATGATAACAGTTACCTGATCTCTTCCTTTGAATTTGGACCGCTCGATATCTTTAATTTTCACCATCCATTTGATAGTCGTCATTTGGATGGTTAGGATTTCTTCATCAGTACGATTCCAGATATCATCCATGATAAGACCCATAGTTCGGATGTTCTAGATGGGAGCGAATTAGCTATTTCCCTCGTTAACACCTTTTAGTGGGTGTTACCCCTACCGTGTGGGGCCTACCTTGATATATTTGTTATATATCCACTCCGTCCATATGTTTTTCCATCTCATTTTAGTACGCGATCCCAAATCACAAGAAGATTCAAATATCAGGTGAGCCATACCAATAGAAAGAGTGATCAATAACCATTAAAAACTTTTTGTGGGCCACAAAAGTTTTGGATCAGTCTGATCTTTCTAATTTCCCTTCATCTGGATCTTCTTTACATTATCAACAGGTTGGATTGAAAATGAACATTAAGGAAACATTACTATGGACCCTTTGAAATTTTTAATGGTGAGGCGCTCAATAAACACTCTTTCCTGTGGTCTGGTCCACCTGAGATTTAGATCTGTATAAATTTTGATATGCCACCCTGAAATGGTCGGGAGAAACGGATGGACGGCGTGGATATACAGAATCATTAAGGTGGGCCCCAAGGTAGAGGTAACACCTAATTGATCTCTTCTAGATAGCTGTACGTCAGTGGCCCGGAAGAAAGTTTTTAATTGGCAATCGCCCTATTTCTCTTGGTGTGGTCCACTTGAGACTTGGATCTACCTAATTTTTTAAAACACCACCTAAAAGGATATTTAAAAACGTATGTACGGAGTAGATATATAAAAAATACATCAATGTGGGCCCCACGGTCACCACTGCCTGACCAAATTCGGTCTTACCTTCGGGAAACCGGAAGCGGACTAGCTGTTAATAGGGTGAAAGCTTAGTGAGTGTTACCCTTACTATGGGCCTACATTGATGATTTTTTTATATCCACGCCGTTCATCCGTTTATCCTTCCCGTTTTATACCAAACCTTAAAAAAATTTAAGGTGGACCACACTAAAGGAAACAATGATGATTTTTTCTAGCCGTATGATTCACCTTAGATTCGAATATTCTTAAGGTTTGGTATATCTTTATAAAATGAGATGGAAAAGAAGATGGACGGTGTGGATATACAAAAAATATATCAAGGTAGGCCCCACACTGTTAGGGTAACACCCACTAAGCTGTTACCCGGGCAACAGCTATCCGCTCCCGTTCCTTCGTCGCGACGGTACCAATTCTGCCACGGGAGTAATATGTTACTCTAGTAGAGTATGAATCTTGATACACATGCACTAATTTACTGTACACATGAAATATAATAGCCCATTTTAAACCAGTTAAATTGTGGATTACTCTGTGTTCAAGTTATGGTAGAAAAATCATATTGTTTCAAAAACCATAACATTTGATTCGTTGAACCTTATTTGTTGAAATTGGACCATTGGATATTTTTACATTTAGTCCAGCACTCCCATAGTCAGGTAATCAAATAAGCAGTGATTTTTGGTTCATTATTCTTATAAACTGAGCAACATAATTTTTTTGACAGTATTGTATGCCACTTATGCGATTTTCAAGTTATTTTTAAGTGGCAGAGTATCATTTGTCACACTCTGCTGGAGTATCAAACTTTTTCTCATTCTGCCATTCCGTTCTCCCACGGGAGCGGATTAGGTGTTAGTGTTACCCGGGTAACAGCACAGTGGGTGGTTGTTCTTACAGTGGGGTCCACATTAATTATATATTTGTATATCCACGCCGTCCATACGTTTATAAAGACAATTTTATAGTTTTTTTAAAAAAAATTTAAAAATAAAATTCTCAAATAGACCACACCACAGTAAAGAGTAGTGATTGAGTGCCTCACCATTAAAAATTCCAAAGAGCCCATCGTAAGGTTTTATTAACGTTTATTTTCCATTCAACCTGTTGATAATATCAAGAAGACCTGGTTGAAGGAAAACTATAAATATCAGATTGATCCAAAACTTTGTGTGGCCCACAAAAAGTTTTTAATGGTCATTAATCACTGTTTATAGTGGTGTGATCCACTTGAGATTTATATATTCTTAATATTTTTTATTTCGTTTTAAAATAAAACATCAAAACAGATGGACGGAGGGGATATAGAAAAAGTATCAAGGTGGTCCCCACACGGTTAAGGTAGCAGCTACTCCGGCCCCTTCTCCAACTCTCTTCCAGTCTCGTCAAAACTGGAGTGGGTTAGGTGCGTCCCCGGTCTCACCCAAACGGTACGGTCCTGATTGTGGGTCCCACCTTAGTGTGTGTATATTGTATATCCACGCTGTCCATATATATTTTCATCTCATTTTAGTCCATGAGCCAAAAATATAAACTGATCCAAATCTGAGGTGGACCACACCACAGGAAAAAGTGGTGAATGACCATTAAAAAAATTTGCGGGCGAAAAAAGCTTTCGATCAATCTGATATTTGTTTTTCTCCTTCATCCCGGTCTGTGTGATCTTATCAACAGATTGGATGGAAAATAAACATTATGGTTGGCGTTACTGTGGACTTTGTGTGGCCAGGGTTTTTAATGGTAAGGGTTCAATCAACACTATTTCATATGGTGTGGTCCACCTGGGATTTTCATATGTTTGATTTTTGTGTTAATTCGATAGAATGATCTGGAAAAACGAATAGACGGCTTGGATATAAATAAATACATCAAGGTGGGCCCCACGGTCAGGGCCGTACCGTGTTGGGTGAGTCAGGGGCATCACCTAATCCCCTCCCTGTCAAAACATCTGAGCCTCTCTCTCTTTTTATTCCTTCCATTTCCCTCCTCTTATCCGTCTTTTTTTCCCTACGATCAACGGTGGAGATCTTACAAGGTGCAAGCATGAAGTTCGGAAAATTCTGATTATGTTAATAGCATTTTCGTAATTTAAGTCTACTTGGGAGGTTTTTTAATCTTCCACTTTCTTCTTCCACAGAGATTCTATATGTTGTTGTAATTGGGTTTGTTTTTCGTTAGTTTTAAAGCTGCTCTTTCGAGGTTTGAGTTGTAATTTTAGCTTGTTTTGTGGTTGTTCATGCTTAGTGACTTTGTGTGGGACCGGAATCGTCTACCACACCTGTTTTAACATTCAAATCCTTTGTGCCCATCATGTTGTGCATGTGAAATCTACTCCGTCCATCAGATGAAAACCCTTATCATGACCGTCCATGCAAAATATCATCCAATAGAAAACCTCAGATGGGCCACACCAACGTGAACAATGTAAAATTGCGCCTAAAACCTCTTAAGTTCATTTCTTATGGCCCACATGAGTTTTGGATCAAGTTGATTTTGGTATATTTTCTTCGTCCTGACGAGTCACTCCTGATCAACGGTTTTGATGAAAGATACACACCAGGTGGCCTCACACAAACCTATGGCCGGCGTCCTATCCCCATTTTTCTGTGTGGTCTGGCCCACCCCTGAGTTGGTGATCTGGCTGAGTTTTTGCCCCAGTGGCTAGCATTGAGGAGCACACCAGATGGACGGACTGGATTTCACGTATACAAACATGTGGCCCCAAAGAGCTTGGGTGTTTTAGAGGATTTCGGTACGTTGCTTTTTATTTTTATTTTTATACTTGGGAGTTGGGATAGAGCCTAGAGGAGGGTGGTGAAACTCGGGGTTTTGAGCAAGAAAAAGGATGTCTTAGATGTAAATTTGAACCCTCTAGAGGGGTATTTCTGGAATTATTTTTCTTTTCCTTCTCTTATCTTAAAGAGTGATTTGTTCACTTTTCTGGGTGTTTTTGTTATTGTAGCTTATTTTAGTGGTTGTTTATGGTATTTTGGTTTGTGTTTTTTTTTTTATTATTATTATTTTTAATGATAGAGGGTAGTGAAACAATGTCTCGAATTGCGTACTAAGTAAACTCTGTGGGGCCTACTTGGATGTGTCTCATCCACACCGCTCATCCGTTTTACCATCTCCTTTTAGTAAGCGGATTGCGTGGTGTGCCATACACCACTGACCTTGGTGGTGTGTTGACATCACCAAGTTCTTTGGGCCCCACACTGATGTATGTATTATATCCACAATATCCATCCATTTGGCGAGATCATTTTAGGTCAAGACTCATGTGCCCAAAAATGATACAGATCCAAAACTCAAGTGGACCCGCCGCTAAAGGCAAATTTTCACTGTTGAAACCTTCCTAAGGCCCACCATGATGTTTATTTATCATAAAACCTATTCATGAGGTCACCCATGCCTAGATGAAGGGAAAAAACTTTTATGGCCCTCGAGAATTTTTCAATGGTAGATGTTCAATCCCCACTGCTTTCCGTGTTGTGGTCAATTTAAGCTTTGGATCTGCCTCATTTTTTGGCCCATGCCCTAAAATGATCTCGTAAAATGTATGGTGGGGCCCACAGAGCTTGGTGACGTCGACACACCATGGTGGTTGGTGGTATGTGGCATACCACGCAATCTGTTTCCCTCGTTTTAGGGCAAGAGCCATGATTGAAGCATATCCAAAGCTCAAGTGGACCACACCACAGGAAACAGTGGGAATTGAATGTCTACCTTGAAAACTTCTTGGTGGCACATAAGTTTTGGATCAACCTGATTTTTATGTTTCCCTTCATCTATGTTTGTGTTGTGTCCTTATGGAAATGTTCGATGACAAATAAACAACACTGTGGGCCCTAGGAAGGACATCATTGTCCCTACTATTTCTTTTGATGTGGTCCACTTGAGCTTTGGTTATGCTTTAATCTTGGGATCATGTCCTAAAATGAGCTGATAAAATAGATGGATGGCATATATAAGACACATACAACACAATGGGCCCCACAGAGTTTACTTGGTATGCCATAGCCTAGTAACTCAGTACGCAATCCGTGTTGGTGAAACAAGGTATGCTTAGGCGAGCAAATTCCATGGGAGTGTAATGCCCCAAAAATTCGGCACCCTAATATAGAGACTCCGATCTCGAATTCCTGGGTGTTAATTTAGTAAAATGCTTGTCTAGGAATGTCGCGCGTATGAAATGCTCTCACATGTGTCCTCAATTAGATTTACATTCATTCTATACACAAATAATCAAAGTAACGCATTTCAATTAGCGGATCAAAAGCAAAGTGGAGACAACTAAATAAAAAAATATAGGGCTAATACTTTAGAGTTACAATTTAAATGCAATGTCAGCCAATATGAGAATTATACGAATCACAATAAAGGCAATGAGAAGGAAAATTTCAACTATCAATGAGATGAAGCTATAAGACTACTAGGACGCCCTGAACGCACCACCATCGGTCCTATTCCTGAGTCATCTATATATGTCAAATGGAAGGTGTCAAACACCAACATAGTAAAGAAATATCCCCAAGATTATACTCATGATATTTTAGTTATAAACAAGTTCACATGAGTGTACTATTCTTAAGCATGTTATCTCTAACGCATAAAAACGAAGTAAGTCACACATGTTATCCACAGAAGCATGCACAAGCAATGACAACATAATAAGGTAATTAATCTCCTAAACTAGTTGATTAAATCCAGGGAATGCATGATATGTGGATGCATGTCCCGAGAATCACACAAGGAACTCGAAAGGTAGCACTGACGCCACATCAAGCAACCAGACACCCACAAACCTCCACAAATGCAAGTACGAAGGTCGTTTTTCGGTATACTGGCCTTTCTAATACTAGTTGGATACTTTGGGTGGAATTTGGATCAGGTCAGGTTGTCGTTTGGGTCCTCTAGAAGCCATGTAGGGCTACTTGGGTTGCACCCCCTAGTGTATATGGGGACGCGGATTGCGTCCGACCCTGGTCGGACCTTTAAGTGTTTGACCAGATCTGTGTGGGAGCCCACATTGATGTATCTGTTTATCCACGTCGTCCATCCCTCTTGTAAGATCATATTAAGGCATTGACCTAAAACTGAAGCAGATCCAAGGGTCTAGTGGGCGACACCAGATAGTAAGTTGGGGTCACATTAAATGCACAAAGTATTATGTACAAGTTGCATTAAATGCAAGATTCATCTTTGGGGTGGTCCACTAAACCATTAGATCTGCTTCATTTTTGGGTCCGTACCTTAGGATTTTCTTAGAAAAGGGGTGGACGGCACGGATAAACAAATACATCACAGTGGGCTCCCACAGGCGTCCGACCAGTGGTCGGATGCAATCCGCGTCCTGTATATGGATGCTGAGAGATTGTACAATATTTTATGCTTTTAGTTGTATAATCGAGGCCCATTGATTGGAACCATTGATATGACGAGCCTCACATCAGATGACTAACACTCCATAACAAAAATAAATAAAAATCTTAAAGGGTTGTTTAAAATTGTGGATTGGGGGGCATTGGACGGGATTGGAGTGGCTTCGGAATCCCAAGGTGATTTGGCAAGCTATTTGGATTTCATGTGGAGTTCAAATCCTCAGTTTGAGTTTTACAATCTCTCCCTTTCGCTTTGACTACCAATCCTCTCCTTTTTCTTTGCTCATTTTCATAGGCTGGAGCATCTTATGTGTAACATAGGTGTTTCTAGACTACAAATCCATTGTACATATGGCCCGCTGATGATATCCCAAAGCGATCAGATTATTAGCTGCATCACTAAAATTACATCAATAAAATGATCTGAGCAGTTACGATTAAAAAACGTTGGTTAGTCGCTCGGTTGTGATCCTATACTTGGGCCCATCAGAGGCTTGGAATTTCATCATTTTTGCCAAAGTATATATTTTAATGGGCTTATTACTATCATTGTGTCAAACATCACATATGTACACTAATTAGGGATATTAAAGTTGATCTAGTAATCAAATTCAAACTTTTGTAAATATACTACATAATTTCAACACATTGCTATTTTTGGATTCCACTGCATTCCGAACACAAGCTGCCAACACAGCTGAAGAATTCAGAATCACAATTGATTTGGAATCACCTTGATTACAAGCTCCCAAATGGGCCCTATGGATTTGAAGATGTAGGTACAGAAGATTTGGCCATTGGTTGAATGGGAACCACTGTTGTATTTCATTTCTCAACTGTTTCTTTTTTGACTACCTATTGAAAGGCTTAGGATTTTCTTGTCAGATAGAGTTTGGCACATGTGACATACACAGTTGGGCCCATGATGTCAATGGTTTTGATTGCTGAACAGTAGGCCCAACTTATAAAAACTGGAAGCCCAAACAGTACTGTACAATCTCCTGGCCGAGTACTTGTATGATGCATCTATGGACCATTGGCTACATTTTTTCCATTTACAGGAAGAAAATTGTGGCCATGATTTTCCAATGGGGAAATTCTTTATGGCATCACACATCCATTGTAGTGTGCACTTCATGCAATCTCAGTCGGTCAGTTAAAACATTATCTGCAAGATCCTTACTAACAAGGTGCTGCTCCTGCTTTAATACGCACTTCGAACTCTCACTCTGGCTCCTTCTTTCCTACTTATTATGCTTGTTTACATTTTGAAACAGATACTTCCCTGCTTCCGCACCCAAATTTGTATCCACTTGGCTTCTCGCTTGATGCAACTATTGTTCAAACACAACCCACCGTAGTGCTAGATTCAACAAAAACTCGGATCAGGGTTCATTTTCGATCACTGAATTAGGCTTTGTTTGGTTGTAGAACAGGCTTAAATTGCGATAGCTAAGTTGCAATGAAGTGCAACCAGATGACGACAAAACCTCTTCTTTATCCACTATCCAATTAGAAATGTTTGCCCAATCAATATTATCACAATTGCCTTTGTTGCGACTCCAAGTTACAGTAGATGCAATTGGAATTTAGGACCTTTGCCCCATTCTAAATGCAGTGGGAATCATCAGCTATGCACATATTGCTTTGGTGCACTTTTTAAGTATAATAATTTGTTGAAGTCCCTCAATATACATTGATACGCCATCCTCTAACAGCTCGAGCTTTTAGATGAAGTGGTTGTTTGACGTGGTAGCAAAGTGGAAGGTCTTGTGTTCAAATCCTGGAAGTAGCAAATATGCCACCGGTAATATATTCTTCCACGGGGGGCCGTTTATGGTGTGAGTTGTGATTATCCCTCCACCTGGGGGTGAGCTATGAGTGTCCCTCCACCCTTGCCCAATATGTTCCCGTGCAAAGTTCCACCCCGCATGTGCGGGGGAGTGTTGAAGTCCTGTCATGATTTAGACATTTTTCCTCACTTTAATTTGGTCATGTCCTTTCTGACTCGTTTTCCTTGTTATGATTTCTCTTCTTGTAGATTTCATCAAGAGTTCCATGGACAAAGCAGCAATGATGGCATTTCGATCTGGGAGTGGGCCAGGGGCTTCTAGTAGGTCTTCTCATGTTGATCCATTTGTCTGGCCCTGGACGGGCATTATGCCTAGTGTGACTAAGTTGATGGACCTAAAACATCTTAGTAAACACGAGGATAAGATAAAAGAGCAATTGCAGAAATTTAATCCTGTAGGAGTCCATTTTTTATGGGACCACCAAAGTTTTAGTGGACATGCTATAGTAGAATTTAGTGGAGATTGGATAGGATTCGTGAATGCAATGTCATTTGAGAATGCTTTTTCCTTATTTTCTTCTGATAAATGGGACGGGAAAGAACTAAAGCATGGTGAACTAAACATTCGTGGGTGGGTCGCACGTGCGGATGATTACAATGATGATGGTGTTTTAGGTAATTATCTACGCCAGAATAGAGCTTTAAAAATGATTTCCGATATCAGTCATGAAGATGAGGAAACAAAGAACAAGCTTGTGGCTCTAGCCATGGAAGTTGATGTCAAGAATCAACAATTGGTGGAGATGGAATGCAGGTATAATAGCATTTCCCAAGAGAAAGATGAGCTACATCAAGCCTATGTTGAAGGTATATAGTACCATGGAATTATTCAATGTTTTATTAAACTCTTATTTATTTTAAAAGCATTTCACGTTTAACTGCATTGAGATTTTACTGCTGTTTTCTGTTTTTTCCAACATATAAAATGATTAGTCATGCATTTCTGATTTGTAGGAGTTGTTATTTCATCCTGGTTTTATTTTTTCAGGAACAAGAAAAATGCAGTGTATGATGGAGGAGAACGAAAAGTTGAAATTAGACTTAGAATCTCAAAGAAAGGAATACTCGCAAACTGAAAATGAGAAGAAGAAACTAATTCATGAAAATGAAAAGGTAATTTTACTTGCTGTTGCTTTGTGTCTTATGTTTTATATGTAGGAGGATTCTCATTTACTCTGCATTTTATGGGAACTATCAAGAAACCCTCAATTATTTTTCTTTAAAAAAGTGGTGAAGTTGAGAATTGTAGGGCCCACATGGCATGTGTACAACATCCAACTTATGCACCCCATCATGAAAATCAGATGAACCAAAGATCTGGCCGTTCAAATCATCAGATAGGCTACACATGAATCTGGATATTTTTTAGGTGGTGTACATTGTTTTTTTAATGGTGTGCCCCACCTTATCATTAGATCGCCCAGATTTTTTGTTCATCTGATTATCATCATTAGTTACATTTGTTGGATGTCATACATACCATGTGGTCTCCACAATTCTCGACTTTATTTCTTTTCAAAGAACAAAAAGAAAATTAATAATAAGAGCATTATGGCCATTTTATACCTCGGAAAACATGTCCCTGGAATTCCAGTTAGTCCAGGCACTGTTTGGTAAAACTGTAATTATTGAGGAATTTTGCAGTAAAAATCCCTAAATACTAATGGAATTCAAGTTGTGCTTGTACTTATAATTAAGCACAATATCCGCATCTCAGACTTCTTGGGACCAACAAAATTTGTTGATGTCTAACTTACGAATTGGAGTCGGACAAATGGAAATCAAGTCATGCTTGTACCACTAAACTACCATAGACTTCTTTTTCTTATATCCATTGTCGAAGTATCCTCAATATTTTCGAAATATTCCTGATATTATCCATATCTATAATTGGTGGTACCAATTACACTAGTAGCGATACCGATAAAATGGTAGTATAAAAAATTCCAGGTATCGGTGATGTATCACTAAGCATCGCAAATGTATCAATATCTTCAATGTATCGCCTATATTTTTTATTGCGTAAAATTTCATGTGTCACTTGTATTGCCAATGTATGATATCGCCAATGCATCGCCAATATTTTTTACTATGTAAATTCCAAGTATCGCTTGTATTGCTTGTGTATCGGCGATATTTTGATAATATCACCAATGTATCGATATTGCCAAAAATTTGTTTATTAAAAAAATTTTCATTTCAAATTTTTATTTATTTATTTATTTTATTTTTATGGGCGCATTGTTATATGTAGCGTTCAATTTGTCGACGATGATATCACAATAATATCATTATTGTCATATGGGCGATATCGAGACCACAATCTTTCATTTCCTTTCTAGTCGTCAAATTTCTCAACAAAATATCGTGTGTTGTCAATATTCTAAAATATCAATGGATGTTTGGATGGATGGATGGGATGAATGGGATGGTTGGAGTGATTTCTTATAACAACACATGCTTTTAGGCCCCCATTAAATGGAAACTTATTATGTATGCATTCTTTTTGTAATTTTTTAATTCCTAAATATGCAAATATTTGTATTTTAGCATATCTTGAAATTTCATTGAAAAATTCTACCATTTTCCCCCATGTTTCCCCACATTTCCGGTTATCGGCCATATCGATATTGTTTTCATATCCCTAGTCAGCGAAACTTGTAGCGATACCAATCCTTCAAATACTGCTTGTGTCAAAGCATGAATTTCTGCAGAGTTCAATTCTCATTGGAAAGAGAACACATTTATGTATGATTTGTAAATGAAAATCTCAATTTCAAGTCTGATTAGAAATTTCTTATCATTGTTTCATATTTCGTACAATTGCAAATTGCCTACCCATTTGTCAAAAGCAGGTGAAACAAAAGTTATGGATGATGAAAGGAAAGTTAAGGGTGCCAAAACATGTGGGAGGTGACAATGATGGGAAAGCGATAGATTCTTTACTCAAAGAACTTCAACAAAGGAAAAATGAAATTAAAGAATTGGAAGAACAATATCATCCTCTTGTTCATAGAGAGCACAAGAGTAACAATGAGCTACAAGAAGCTCGCAAAGAATTTATTAAAGTATCTATGATCTCTCTTTGAATCTGTATATTCCTCATAACTTTACATGGTCTTTTATTTACCCATTTGCATTTTTTTTTCTTCTAAAGAGAGGAATGCTACTATTATGATATGTTTTTTATGAGTTCTAGGAAGTGCACTTCCACCATATAAATGGAGAATTTTATGGTGATTGGGATCGTTGGTCTGGTGGGTCACCACATGGATGTCTAATTTTGCCTCATTGACCATCCTATTTTTGTAAGATATGCTTGTTGAGTGTGGAACTTTCCTGGTTATTTTATTTGACCATGGCCATTGATTAAGTGCCTACCACGACTAGATTGCCTTGCCTCTTGGGATATCTCCCATCCAAATTGTGGATCACCAAATTAACTATCCATATGCAACTGCCACACTTACAAAGAGGTGTTTTGGTGCGCACTCATGGAGCTTCACAAGCGTTACATGCCATGGGAGAGCATTCTCCTTAAAAAATAAAAAGAAAAACTTTCAGTAGAACACACGCTACATAGGTTCCTAAACAATACTCCATACTCCTTTTGTTTGCAGGGTCTAAATGATGTGAACAGGGGTCGTTATTCAATTGGGATCAAGATAGTGGGAGCTCTTGATGTGATGCCTTTTCGAAATGCATCCCATAGAATATTTCCATCCAAAGAAGCCAATGACACAGCAGCTGAGATGTGCAGTTCATGGGAAAAGCTTATTAGCAATGCTAGCTGGCATCCACTGAAAATGATAACCTCTGATGGAAAGCTTCAAGTGAGTATCTTTTTTTTAATTTTTTCTTTTTTCAAATGGTGCCTTAAGTATGTATGTTAATATTCCAAATTTTCTATGTATCACACGATGGTTTACTGGAACAATGGTTTAAATTATTGGCCAAAATGACTATGTATCACCCGATGCATAGCAATTTGGTCTAATTCGATCTGTAGCACCCAAGCGTATACAGGGGAGGACTAGTCCTGTTATCGCCCCCAGCTTGTCCATCTTGGTTTGACTCATCCAAGTCAGGGCAATGCAGATCGAGTCGCCCCTGCAAGATTTTTCTAGTGCGTAGTCTACCATTAGCTATGTGAGGGCCACTGGCGTGGTGTAAAATCCACCCCGTCCGTTAGGTGTGCCCCCCACGTTTGGCTATGAGACCAATAATCAGGCCATTTAGAACTCAGTTGAGCCACAAGATGGAACAATGGGGAGTGCATGCACACCATAAAAAACCAGCTTGTGTTTGGCTCCAACCATGGTGTGTATATGCCATTCAACCCCTTCACACACACACACACACACACACACACACACACACACACACATATATAAACAAAAAAAAAACAGATCGTGTGTGGCACCCACTGATTTTAAAACCTTGCTAACAATGACCAAGCTTGACCCAATGAATAAACATGCTTGAATAGGCTCGGGCCCGTCCACAGCCAATGGGCTTGATATGCCAGCCCAAAGTGGGCGAACCTGGCCCATCGACAGCATAAGCATATTCCATATTATGAAAAATTTACATTTCATTCTCAGTAATTTTATCCAATGTCAAAATATAGGCTGTTGGGAGTTTACCCAACAAAGTATCTTATATAGAAGCATGACAAGGAGAATGTGCATAGCATCCCAGGAATTTTTTTTTTCTCTCCACAAGTGGGGCCTAATGATCCAGTGATGCAGACTATTGATCTAATGGTCCCATCTGAGATCATCATCAAAATCTTCTTGATGGCACAATCCTAGCCCTTCAACCATTGTCCTGTAAATAGATGGTTAAAAATAAGAATTCCAACAACTTTCAATGTTTAATTGAGAAATGGCCAAATATCGGATTACTAGGATCTTGTGAAGATTTTTGGGTCATGGAAATCCATTGTGGGGTTGATCAGGTCTTTGATTTGGGTAACTGAACTATGGGCCCCACCTATACAAAATAAAAACCTGAAGGTACTGTTATATATAAATCTCTAGAAGCATATGTTTTCTGCTAAGTGGCAGCTATGTTGTGCTTAATAGGTTTACTTGTTACATACCTACCATCATCCCTTGCATTTAGAATCTTACTCCTATTTAGGATAGGAAGTTTGAATGTGTTTTAGTGTGCGCTGACTATGATTTTTGTGGTATAGGAGATAATAGATGACAATGATGAAAAGCTAAAAGGACTTAAGGAAAAGTGGGGTGATGAAGTATATATGGCTGTAACTACAGCCTTGTTGGAGCTTAATGAGTACAACCCAAATGGGAGATATCCAATTCAAGAACTCTGGAACTTCTCAAAGAAAAGGAAAGCCAGCCTCAAAGAGGCAATTCAGTATGTTTTGAAGCGATTCAAGAATGAAAAAGGCTGAGGTTAGTTCGTCTATATTTCATTTCAAGGACCATGCTCTTTTACTTAGACTTTTCAGAGCTTGGTTACTTCAAACTTGTTGAAGGTCTCCTTAATGTAGGACTCCCACTATTTTTTTTTTTTGAAGGGAGACTCCACTTTAAAAAAGTAAAGAAAAGGAAAACGAAAATTAGAGTGATGCCTTCATCACACTAGGCCCCGTTTGGATTGTAAGTTACTTAAGATAAGCTACTTATCTTAGTTTCTACTTATTAAGCAGATAAGTATGTTAGGTAAATGACATACTTACCAGCTAAAAAGTAGATAAGCATGTTTGGTTCCAACATTAATGAGTCGCTTGTATCGTGATTTTTATTTTTTTACCATGTAAAATGGCTCCTAAAACCGTCCTTCATACAGCGTGGCCTGTTTGATATTTGATCAGGTTGGTTTTTTTTTTTTATGACACGGTGTGCTTGCGCATGCTGTTTTCACAACGGTGGGCCCCTCAAAACACCATGGCAAGATGGATGGATGGTGTGGATGTGATGAATACACCATGTGGGCTCCACAGATCAGTGGGCCCACTCCAAAGTGTGCTGTAAAAAACGGGTCCACTGCATGGATATGAAACCCACATACCATGGTGGACCCAGGGAGGTTTCCACGGCGATGTCATTATTCCACTGCTAACACAGGTAGGTCCATGAAAACTTTGGATCAAGATGATATGTGGGTCCCACATCCAGGTCATACGTGGCCTAGGTCAGCAAGTTGGGCAGCAACAACATATTGCGGTGGGCTCCAGCAGATTTTAACGGTAGCATATCAATCCCTGCTGCAATTAACGGTGCAGACCTGGACACCATAAAACGATGGGCCCACATGAGTTGGGTCAAACTGATTTTCATTATCCACCGCCCATCATAGGGAGCCCACCTTTGATGTGGATCATCCATCATGTGATGAGGCCCACCTTGGATATGGGCCAATCATCATTAGGACCGACCTTTGATGTGGACAGTCCATCATGTGAGGCCCACCTTGATGTGGATTATCCATCTTGTTGTGGCCACCATTATTAATTGCCCATCATGTGGAGCCCGCTTTTGATGTGGACTGACCATTATGTGGGCCCCACTTTCAATGTGGGTTGCCCATCATGTTGGGCTCGCGATGGATGTGGGCCATTAATCATTAGGGGATGACCTTTGATGTGGACCATCCATCATGTGGGGCCCCCTCAATATGGGCCATCCATCATGTGGGGCCAACTTCAATGTCCATTGCCCATAATGTGGACCGTCCATCATGTTGGCCCTACCTATGCCAAACTCTAATCCATTTCTCTATTTTACATATTCTATGGTGATTGTATCGCGCATAGGGAGGAATGATCATCTCCTCTCCACTTTTCAGCTGCTGGAGAAATAAGAGAAGCTAAAAAAAAAACTGAAATATTGAAGCCTTGTTCAGTGAAAAAGTAACTTATAACAAGCACTTAACCAAACATACTTAATAAAATAAGTAGCTTAATGACTACCATCAGCAAAAAAGTAACTTATTTAGCTGCATCCAAACGGGCCCTAAGAGGGAGATTTTGTGAAATGTGAAAGTCGTATGCTTTTAAGTAACATCATTTTGTTGGTATAAATATTTCCTTTGAAAGTAAGGGAGTTTAGGATGGGATTTGACCTAAACTGATGGACAGCTAGTCTTTTGGACTGCATGCAAAAGGTATGCATTTAGAAATCATGTAAATGGATATCCTCCTCAAACAGAATTTATAACAATGATATGCTAAGAGCTGCACTAGTATGACTTGCGCCAGGTACCTGGCATATTGAGATCCACATGGGTGGGGTTTCATGCGATCCACTCCATCCATCAGGTATGCTCAATCATGTTCTCAAGCCCAAAAATCATGACCATCAATAACTAAGGTAGGCCATGTCCTAGGAAAAAGTTGGGATGGAAGGCCCACTGGTCTTTATATGCCATCCAATCCATTCATCTGATGCGCCTCATTGAGATAAAAGAATTACCCAATTAATATTATATATATATATATATATATATATATATATATATATATATATATATATATATATATATATATAGAGAGAGAGAGAGAGAGAGAGAGAGAGAGAGCAATGATCCACTGCGCTCCAGAGCGCAAATAGCCTTTTGCGCACTATGAATGAAATCTCTTAATCGGGTCTTTCGCTCGAGCAAGAGAGCCCGATTTATTCGAGAGAGACTCGCCCAAGAAAATCTCTTCAATATTTGAGAGGGGCGCGACTTGGGTGAGACCTGGGAACTAGCACTGTGGGTGAGACCCTGACCGTAGGGCTCACCTGGATGTATTTTTTGTATATCCATGCCGTCCATCTGTTTCTTTAGTTTATTTTAGGGTTTAGTTTAAAAAATGAAGTAGGTGGAAGTTTTAGGTGGACCACACCACAGAAAACAGTGTTCATTGAACACCTACAGTTAAAAACTTCTTGGAATCCACCATAATGTTTATTGACCATCTGATCTATTGATAAAGTCACTTAGACAGGGAAGAAAGGAAAATACAAATATCAGGTTGATAGAAAACTGTTGTGGCTCACATAAGGTTTTTAATGGTCATTAACCAGTGTTTCTTATGGTGTGGTCCACCCAAAACTTGCATCTGCTTCATTTTTGGTACCATGGCATAAAATAAGACGGAAAAGAAGATGCATGGCATGGATATACAATTCATGCATAGAGGTGGGCTCCTACGGTCAAGGTCCCACCCACATTGGGTCTCACCCAAGCCGCGCCCATTTGAGAGAGATTTGCTGGAGAAAATCTCTCCATGGTAAGCGGATTGCATGGTATCTTTGTTTAGGTGACCAAGTTTTGTGGGCCCCACCATAATATATGTGTTATATCCACACCGTCCATTCATTTTTCAAGATCATTTAATGAGATGATACATCATTTTTCAAAATCATTGAAGGAGGTGGTACAAAAGTTGGACAGATCCAAAACACTAACCGAATACACCACAGAAAGAAGTGGGGAACTTCACCGCCCTCCACCATAACCTTTGTCTTACATCCACACCGTCTATCAATTTTTCCAAATAGATTTAGAGCATAATTCCAAAAATAAGGTACATCCAAATCTCAAGTGGACCACACCAAAAGAAAGTAGTCAGGATCACACAAACTTTGGTTGAAACCTTCCTCGGGCCAAGCGTGAGGCTTCATCTAACATCTAACCAGCTCATAAGTCCACCCCTACCTGGATGAAGGTACAACACAAACATCTGCTTGATCAGAGCCGTCTGGGTCCTAAGAAGTTTTCAACGGTAGCATCAATTCCACTTTTTCCTATGGTGTGTTCTAGTTGAACTTTGAATCTAACTTGTTTTTAGGTTTATATTATGGAAAGATCTGAAAAATTATATGGATGGTGTGGATGTAAGAAATAAGTCATCATGGGCCGCGTAAATTTCCCACCTAAAGAAATTCCGCTCTTAGCTAGACAGAAGAAATCCGGAACAGTTGAAATGTCATAATGTATGTATTAGATCCACACAGTCCAATCATTTTGTTTCATACGTTTTAGTCATGAGGCTGAAAATAAATCACACCCAAGGCTCAAGTGGGCCACATGACGAGAAAGAATGGGAAATGAGCAACTACCATTGAAAACTTCTTGTTGCAATAGACAGCGCTGATCAAGCTGATGTTTGTAGTTTACCTGAATCAAGGTCTAAGTGAACTTATGAAGGGGTTAGATGGCAAATACACCTCAAAATGGACCGTAGTAAAGTTTCAACGTTAGTCAGTCGTTCAGTCCCATGCTTTCTGTTGTGTGGTCCACTTGAGCTTTGGATGTGCTTTATTTTTTATCTTATGCTTTAGAATAGTCTGAAAAAATTGATGGACGGTTCTGATCTAACAGATAAATTAGGATGAGGCCCAGGGAAATTCCACACTGTAAAAGTGGGTTGTGTAGTGTGCAATCCATACGTGAGAGAGAAAATCGGCTGGTTTTTTTAGCTGACGTCATTGGCTATGATGTGTACAATGAGAATAGACGGCACTGTAAAAGTGGGTTGTGTAGCGCACAATCCAGGGAAAGAAACACCGGTTAATGACCATTAAAAACCTTACGTGAGCCACAAAAGTTTTCTATCAACCTGATATTTGTATTTTCCTTTCTTTTCTGTCCACGTGACTTTATCAATAGATCAGATGGTCAATAAACATTATGGTGGATTCCAAGAAGTTTTTAACGGTAGGTGTTCAATAAACACTGTTTTCTGTGGTGTGGTCCACCTAAAACTTCCACCCATTTCATTTTTGAAACTACACCCTAAAATAAACTAAAGAAACAGATGGACGGCATGGATATACAAAAAATACATTCAGGTGAGCCCTACGGTCAGGGTCTCACCCACCTTACTGGTTCCGGGGTCTCACCCAAGTCCCGCCCCTCTCAAATATTAGAGAGATTTTCTCTGCGAGTCTTTCTCGAATACCTCGGACTCTCTTGCTCGAGCGAAAGACCCGATTAAGAGGTTTCATTCATAGTGCGCAAAAGGCTATTTGCGCTATGGAGCGCAGTGGATCATTGCTCTATATATATATATATATATATATATATATATATATATATATATATATATATATATATATATATATATATATATATATATAGAGAGAGAGAGAGAGAGAGAGAGAGAGAGAGAGAGAGAGAGAGAGAGAGAGAGAGTATTTAGCCCAAAAACTCAGGTGGCCTATACCACAGGAATTTAGAGGTTTTAGGTATAATTTTATGGGGTGGCCCACCTGAGTATGGAATCAGTGGGATTTTTGGGATCAAGGCTAAACAAGGGGTGATACACCTGATGGACAGCATGCCCATGGTGTTTATTTGCCATTCAATCTATTCATTGGATATGCCTCATCAGGATAAAAGAATTACCCAAAAAATTGGAGTATTTCAAAACTCAGGTGGGTGGTACCACATGAATTTAATGGGGAGGCCTACCTTAGCGTTTTATCAGCCTGATTCTTTGGAATCAAGGTTAAAGAAGTGGTGTTTACATGCCATCCAATCCATTCATCTGATGTGCATCATCAGGGTAAAATAATTACCCAAAAATCAGATGGATGACATTTATATCAATTAATGAGGTATCTTTTTTAAAACATTTTTGAAAAAGGTACCAAAATGTAAATTCAATATTAATTAGATATTTCATTGCAAAATTCTCTTAATATTATTTGACCATTCTGATTTTGGGACTGACTGACCAACTGTAATTTCCACATTTTAGCCCACTTAATATAAGACAATGTACTGCTGGTGTACAGTTTCTATATGCAGTGTATCAAGCATCATACATTGCCAGACTATCAAATAACTCCATGTAAGAAATGGTTATATTGGGCTTAGGTCGGCTTTATTGGCTTTATCATTAAAGCCTATTTTGAGCTTGGGCCAATCTGACTGTTTGATAAAACTTATTTTCAGCATTTATCATTGAAATTTGATATTTTCAGTGATTTTCGCTGATTCAAATCGATTGACAAATCAACTTATTAAGTACTTAAATTAATTTTCACTGAAAATATGGGTCTTTTTTCTTCAGCTCCCCTCCCGCCACCTATTGCTGAAGGTTGGACGTTGAAAGTCTTATGTTCTTGTTGAATCATTAAGGATGAGGTGACCAATCTAGATATGTGGATCTGATGCATTACTTATCCAGACCATCAATATGATGGGCTTGCAGAGGGACAATCCAGAAACCTCTTAAATCTAAAGATCCTAACCATTTATAAAATAGATGATTAAGAAAAAGATATAGCATTGATCACTTCTGATCAGTAGAAAGCAATCCAAATATCGAAGGATTAGGATCTTCCAATCTGGTAGATGTTTCATTGGGTCATCGCCAAGAAAAAGCTGGACACAGATCAACGGTTTGGATCATGGCACTGAAAAATGCAGTGAGCAAATTAGGTTTTCAAAGAATACATCCCGATGTGTTGGGATAACATAACTTGGGAATTTAGCCGTTGGATCGGGTCCTTTTAGATGGTCCAAATCGTTTATCCCATGGGCCCTATGGTGGATGGTGACACACAAGATGAATTTCAGATTGAAAATTTCAACCATTTGATTATTCAAATCTTTAGGAGACTGTCCATATTCAAAGAAAAAGAGCGAGCTGACTGAAGGGTTGAAACATTTTAATTTAAGGGCTTGTTTGGATAATGGGAAATGAAAAGAAAGTAAACTTTAATAATTTAATAATTATCCATTTTAATATAAGGGCCTCTTTGGATGATGGGAAATGAAAAGAAAAGAAAATTTTAATAATTATCCAATGATGATTTTTTAAGATTTATTATGAGCTTGGACTAGAGTCTTGTTTGAATAACAAGTGAAAATCTAAATAAAGTTCTCCTAAAAGTCAACACTTGTGTTGTCGTTGATTTCTTGTAACAACTAAAATGATGGTACGGACACCATGTATGAACAACTAGGGCTGTACATCGAGCCGAGTCGAGTTGAGGTGGGCCAAGCTTGGCTTGACTCGTCTGTGCTCTCCTCGAGTTCGAGCTCAAGCTCGAGCTCACCCTTGAGCTTACTATTGGAGCTTGCCTTGTTTGCTAAAACTTTCGAGGCGAGCTGGAGGCGAGCTAGTGGATCGAGTCGAGTCAAGCTTACCTCGAGTCGAGTCAAGCTTGCTCCCACCTCAATTTATTATATTTTTTTAATACAAATTAAAAGTCAACAACATTAAGGTCAAGAAGTCACACATATATTAGGGGAGAATAGTATTTCTACATGTGGGACCCTACCATTAAAATGACCTAGCTCTGATCGGTTTTTTCTTTGGCTAGGTCACACACGCATTGAATGCAGACCACTAGTAATATTTTTTGAACCATAATAAACATAGTACATGCATAGCTCACTCCATGAATGGACTGCCTTGATTATTGTGTGGACCATCTTCATGATGAGGCCTAGCTGATTCATGGACTAGATGCACCACCTCCCTCGTAAAATTGCAATCAATAGCTGCATATGGTGTTTGGTCTTACCATAGCCCATGTTTTGTAGATATGTATGGTGTGTGGTCTCACCGTAGCACCTGTGTTTGTGTAGTGTGTTAAACACACAACCACTATGTGCTCACCATGTTTCGTACTTAAAATTACACAATCCATTAGATATGCTTAACAAGGAATGTTCTTACCTTAACAAAATAGTAAGATTACGAAACCCCCCCAATGTATGAGGGTTTTATATGTCCTAAGCTTGGATCCCAATGTGTGTGTGGGGGAGGGGGGAAAGAGAACCAAGAAATAAGAAGATTATGGTTTTTTTTAACAAATATCTATATGAAATGAGTCGAGCTCGAGCTCGAGCTCGAGCTAAGTCGAGCTTGAATCGAGTTGAGTCGAGTAACCCAATAGTCGAACTTGACTCGATTACTGACTCGAGCTCCTAAATGAAGCTTGGCTTGACTTGTTCTACTCAGTCGAGTCGAGTCGATCGAGTTTCTCGAGCTGACTCAGCTCATGATCAGCCCTATGAACAACTACAGGTTGATCGGAATTGGATGGCGATCAAAGTAGACGGCTTGGATTTTGATGATGATCCCTACAAAATAATTTCTCTTTGAAAGATCAACTGACTTAGGTATCGAAGGACAAACGGTTTGAACCCGACCACCTTTTAGCCTTCAATTCTATTTTGTAGGGATCATCATCAAAATCCAAGCCGTCTACTTTGATCGCCATTCAATTCCGATCAACTTGTAGGTGTCCATACCTTCATTTTAGTTGTTACAAGAAATCAACGACAATAACTTGTATTCTTTGCACGAAAATTTGAATATACTTGCATGATGATTACATTTTGAAATTCAATATTTTCCTATCTAAAGATAGTTTATCATGATAAAGATCAGCCACTTTCTTTACCTACCCTCAGAATTTTTATTTTAGATCCATCCTCATCAAAGGTGTGGCCCATCATATAAACAATTTAGATCGTTGAAATATGATCCCATATCATCCAAAAGCCAATTTCTAAACTTATATGGTCAAACGTTTAGACAGTTAAATAATTGTTTCTAACCATCCATTTGTTTCGCATATCATGACTCTCATGACCGCCCCACTTGATGGAAACCACAGATTTGACACCTGCGCTGCATCAACACGTGTGGATGAGTAGAACTCTACATGCATACTAGGATTAGCTGTTGCATTTTAAATTATTTAAAAATGATTAGTGTTTCAAAAATGTCAGCCGGGCTGTAGCCCATGTTTGTGTGCATGAGCACAGGTATCTTTTCATGCAAAAAGCTCAAAGGGTTGCACCCCTTCAATTTTTATTTTTTTATTTTTTTATTTTTTTTATTTTTTTTTTTTTTTTTAAGTTGTGTTTTTTCAAGCTTAAGGGTTGTATCAATTGGGTTTAAACCAAATTGTCACAATCCTTTATGAAAGGGTGTCTGCTCTTTTTTTTTTTTTTTTTTTTTAGTACACCTCGGTATTGAAAAGAGGTTATCTTCACTAAGTCTACCACTTGATATATACTCAAGGGTGTCTAGTCAAAGTATATAAATAGACTTCTTCTTTTCAATTTCACAATCAATTAATAGGTCAGGTTTTGCTTTAAAAATTGTAGTTTAAGTATTTTTTGGTTCAAGTTAAGATTGCACGTGTTTGAGCCTGTGTACAATGTTGTATTCGAGCTGAGTGATTCAAAATCATGCCTTGACCTTATACAAACCAATAAGTTTTCCCTCTCTTATTTTATTTTGTATATTTTAGATAGTTTTCAAAATCCAAAAATTCCTGTAAGCTTCATGTTATACCAAGAAACTTACTTAGGGGATCATTTTAGATAATGGAAAAGGAAAAGAAAATTATAATGATTAGAGGTTGGTTCTTATTCGGGATGAATAAGGGAACTTCCCTCATTGAAACTTACTTTGTAGATGCCAGGTCATGGTTGGTCTATCCAAGCCATTGATTTGAAAACTCTATCATGTATAGATCAAATTAGGCTGGTTGGAGTAGAAATAAATTCACTAATTGTAGGGCATATGCATAAATGTATAAATTCATTCAACAAATTCTATTGGGCCTTTAACCTGCTGCACAAGGTGATAGTTTACCGTCATTCCAACATGGTAGTGACTCTTCAACCACACCTGTCACAGTTTGACTAGCTAGGCCTTTAATCACCACTGCTCGCTGCAGTGGGGTCCATTGGAGCTTGTGGACGAAGCTGATACTTGTATTTTCCTTTCATCAAGGTCTGTGTGACCTGATCAACTGGTTAGATGGCAAATAAACGGTAGGGTGGGGCCAGGAAGGTTTCAACGGTAGAAATTCATTCACCACTGTTTCATGGAAGGTGGGGCCCACTCAAACTTTGAATCTGCTTCCTTTATGTGGCTAGGCCACGACGAGGGCCGAGTGACCTTACGGTCAATTAGATGGCAAATGAACATCATTGTGGGCCCCAAAGGAAGATTTAACAGTGGGTGCTCCATCTTCACTATTTCTCGTGTGGATGTTTCATCAACACTGTTTCTTGGGGTGGGCCCACAGATGGCAAATAAACATCACAGTGGGCCCCAGGCAGTGTTTCAACGGTGGAAATTCATCCACCATTGATACATGAGATGGGCCCAGTTAAGCTTTGCAACAAGTTGATATTTATGTTTTGGCTGTACCCAAACCCCATGTGGCCATACCCACAGGTTGGGTGTAAAAAAAAAAGCATGGTGGGCCCCACATAAAATCTAAGGATGGGGATCATACCTCGCTGTTTTATGCGCTACAGTCCACTTGAACTTTGGATCTGCCTCATATCTGGGTCCGGGCCCTGAAGTGGGCTAGAAAGTTGGATGGACAGTATGTTTCCAACACACGTGCCGTGGTGGGCCCAAGGAAGGTTTCAAGGTCAGGTGCTCAATGACCAGAGTCTTCAGTGGTGTGGCCCACTGTCAGCCTTAGGTCTGCCACGCCTTAGGGTGCAAGCCCTGAAATGATTTGGAAAAAATGGAGAAAGGTAGTGATGAGACTAATAAATCGGGTGGGTCCCGCTGCTTGATGGTTTACATCAAAGGTTAGCCCTACATGATGGAGAGTGGATGTAAGGGGACCAAGCATACTTGAATAATGGAGAGTGGATGTAAAGGGGACCAAGCACACTTGAGGGATAAATACCTATGATGTTAGAAACCAAACATACTTATCTACTTATTGGCTGATAAGTATGTCGTTTACCAAATATACTTTATCTGCATAATAAGTAGAAACCAAGATAAGTGGCTTATCTTTTATCTTAAGTTACTTACAATCCAAACAGGCCTAATAGAATTCTTGCGCCACTTGTTGTTAACAACTATGCCTGAAAATGAATGAATCGTGATATAATCTCTTTTTGTCCAATGCGATTTTCATGCAAATTTTCAACCATGTATTTGCATTAGAACAAGGGAAAATGTTAGAATTGACCAATTGAGAGGATATTATAGGAACGGACCATCGATGCTGAGGGCCTTCAGATTAATGGTTTGGATAAATCATCCATGACCCCCACATCTACAAACTAAATTCTGAAAGTAAATTCTCCAATTGAACCATTAGGGAATTCACACAAATGGCTATGCAGTTACACTTCAACAATTTCATAGCATTATTGAAATACGAATTCTCGTCTACCTTAGAAAATTTGTCCGTGTGAATTTAACCATAGTATTTTTGAGTAGGGCTCTCAATGGGTCGGATCTGGATCGGATCTACTTGGATCCGGCTCCAAGTCCATTTATCTGTAGACGGATTCGGATTCGGATTCGGATCTAACTCGGATCTAAAGGATGATATCCATATCCGATCCATTTATAAATTGCTAGATACATTTCCTATCTAAAATCCATATAACCATTGGATTCGGGTCGGATCTAGGTCCAAATCCACCCATTACAAATCTTAAAAAATATATGGTATAAAATATATAATATAATATATTTAATTTAGTAGAAAAATGATGCAAATCCCACTATTTACCATGGCATGGTCAACATGGCCTAAAATAATTTGTAAAACGGATGGCCAGCATATATAAAATAAGGTGACAATGAGCCGGATCTTAATAACTCGGACATATTCCTGTGAATCCATATCCGCTCCATTCAAGTAATCGGACCTATTTTAAGATCCAAATCCGGTCCATTTAACTAATCGGACTTATTTCAAGATCCAAATCTGCATTAAATGGATTCGGAGCGAATCAGATCTCGGATCTGACCCGCTCCATTGAGAGCCCTATTTTTGAGTAATATTTGCTTTTCAAGATCTAATACTTCATTTGGAATAAAGTGAACCAACCCATCACAAAATAATAAGTAAGATAAAATAAATAATTTTTTTTTCCTTTTGCACGACTCAAAAAAGCCCTTATATCAGCCCAAAAATAAAACTGAAATGAGGTGGACCACAGCCAATAGAGAGATGAGAAAAGCCCACCACCTCATCCCCACTCTTTCCCTTATATTGCAGCCCACTTGAGATTTGGGTCCGCCTCCTTTTGGTTACCAGCTTTGATGACCTTTGAAAATGATGAACGGAGTGGATGCCACATCCGCACACGGTGGGCTCCACTGCTTTTTCTAGGAAGTTCGCGACCGTTCCAAGGATTTACGGTAGTCCGCGGAGTACTGAAATCGTTTCCCTTAGACCGAAAACCCTAGAACGCACTCTTATAAACCCCAAACACCCACTTGAAACCCTAACATCTAAAATGACATAGGAACCCTAGATCTGAATACTCTCTCTCTCTCTCTCTCTCTCTCTCTCTCTCTCTCTCTTTGTCTATTCCTTCTGATCTGGGGCTGTGATTAGAAAGAGAGAGGCTGGAGTGGGTTTTTTTATTTTCGTTTGTAGAAAAGAAAGAAAACCCTTTCGATTTCGGGAAGGAAGGAGAAGAAAGGAGCCGCCGATATATGGCTTTGGTTTCTTTCTTTCTTTCTTTTCAATATCGATGGGTTTTTCTTTCACCACGATGACAGATCTTCCTAAATTACACTTGATATGAGCCCTACCATCTTTTTCCTTTTCTTTCGATTTTCACCCATCGCGCATTTTAGCTGCGTCATTGAGGTGGAATCTTACATCCGCCGCCGGATCTGAGGACTCACTTCTAACCAGATTATCAAGATCTGTGCTCGGATGTTGCATCCATCTTCTTCTTCTTCTTCTTCTTTTCTTTTTTTTTTGTTTTCAAATTCGCATCTGTTGATGAGATAAAGGCCTTTGATTCGTGTGATAGGGCTTTGATCAACGGTGCGGAAATGGAAAGCCGTTTTTATATGAACGGCAGCGGCCAGACAACCGTAGGGATGGATCCACAGATGAGCGGCTCTGCTTTCCCCGCTTGTCTACTGATTCCATCTCATATTTTCTTTACTTATCTCTGTTTTTCTTTTTTACTCCCGTCCTTTCAAAGATGATGTGGGGCCCACCCTGTTGCTTGTACGGCATCCAAGGGCCGCCCTAAGATGATAATGAGACGGTCTCGTCAGATGTGCCATCCGCGAGTTAGGATTTTTTTTTTTACCGTCCACGTGGACCCCACAACACGTCGTGGGCCACACACGCATGAGGAAGAATATGAATAGTCGTATTCCATGCATTAGATCACCAGTTTCTTCCTTTTGGACGGCTGGGATTTAATCCATGTGAGGCGTTGGACATCGCTTTTCATCCCCTATGCCCAGGCTATAGGGCCCGGACTGACACTTGAGAACAAAGACCGTAGGCCGGTCTGAGCCCGACCTCGAAATATGGTTGGGCTGAGCCCAGTCCGACCCAAAAATTAATAAAATTCCAATTTCTTGGTGTTCCTAATCTATCCATTGATCAAGTGGGCCACACTTGAACCAATCAATAGACATTTTGGAGGGAACACCTGTACATATAAAGTTCAGCTGAAGTTCCTTTGACATGAGCCCAACCCCAGTTGAATTGGGCCATGCCTGCCAAGCTAGTAGGCCCAAAGCGAGGTTGGGCTCATCAGCCTGACCACCTGTCAGCTGGCCATTGCCACCTGCATGTAGGGATGAAGGGAAAACACACATGAACCTGATCTCAAATCAAACTTCTTTTGTCTCCAATAGGGCACCAATGGCTGGTGATTTGCCCCACTTGGCAATACGGTCTCAAAGTGAGCTTGAATTTTACGCCTGAGCCCTGTCCTTGACCTGATACCCCAGCCCAAGTCTGACCTTAGGTGGGCCGGGCCGGGCCGAGCTGAGCAGTTCCTGCCCTGGCTTGAGCTTGGTTTGTTTTTTTAAAACGAGCTGGACAGGCTTGGTTTGGTTTGAATTGACTCCGGTCTGTATTTAAGTATCTTACGTTAGCCGAGGGAATCATGTTTGACAATCTTGTCAAGGATTCTGTGGGGCCCACTGTGATGTATATGTTTGATCTATGGTGTCCATCCATTTTGGCACATCATTTTATGACGTGAGCCCCAAAACGAGGCGGATTGAAGGATTAAGTGGACCACACCACAGGATGCAGTGGGGGTTTAAAGCCTATTGTTGAAAACTTGTTGGGGGCCAAAAAAGTGTTGGATTAGGCTGATATTTTATGTTTTCCCCCTCAACCAAGTCTATGTGACCTTATTAACAGGTTTGTTGGCAGATAAATATCATGGTGGGTTCTACTTACTGCTCAGCAGTACCTGAGTTTCGACAATGCTGTCATGATTCATGGGTTTGAGTGCTCATTGTGGTGTGTGTGGGTGTGAGCCCGTGTGTAAAAAATAAACCATAAGAAGTTTTCAACAATAATTCAATCTTCACTGCCTCCTATGGTGTGGTCCACTTGTCTTTCAATCTAGCTCTTTTTGGGCTCATGCCTTAAAACCATCTTTCAAAAAAGATGGACCGAGTAGATAAACATATGCATTCCTGTGGAGGTAGTACCTAATTGGTGCTCATGTTCTCTTCAAAATCCAACATTTCTTTATTATCCAAATATTGTTATATGTTCCATCTTAAAAAAAAAGAGTCATTCGCATTGTTTTATATCCAAACAGCACCTAACATACATACATACATATAGTGTCTAGAAGGTCGCTTGACTAAAAAAAGAAAGATTAAAAAGAAGTTTGGATGAAATCCAACACTGCTAAAAAAAGAGTAAAAGAATCAATGGTTGGAGATTGAAACATAATCCTAAAATATAAACTCCCTCAAGCTACACATATTCATATAACTATGGCCCACTTCATGATTCGACCGGCCCAATGTTTAGGGCTGGGCCGTTACTTTTTTACTGGGCCTTGTCCAGCACAAACACTGAACCTTTAGGGTTGGGCCGCCAGGCCCATTTCCGCCCCTAATGCACCCATCAAAAGATGACATTTTAACGGGGGGTGGATGGTATATAAACATCAAGGTGGGCCCATGACAATTTCAACGGTGGGTGTCTCATCACCACTAGTAGGAATGACGTTATGAACGGTATGGATGGCATATAAACATCACTGTGGGAATTTTCCTAATCACCTTTTCCTTGGCCCACTTGAGTCTTGGTTCCGGCTAATTTTTTGTCACATTTCCTAAAATGAACTCACAAAACGGATGGACGGGGTGGATTTCTCACAAACACCACGGTGGACCCCAACTAAGGTCCAGCGCAGGATTTTCTTGCAAAGGCTTTCTCAGGAAATACGCATACGGTTGCCCAAGAATTATATGATAAGATAGCCTACACTCTCTTGGAATATATACGGCCTTTTAATTCTGATGGGTGGGGCTCATTTTCTATTAATCCAATCCATTGGTCCATTGAAATCCACCGTGAATGGACCATTGGTCTTGATCGGATGATCATAACCTTTGAATTTATTGCCTAAAGATAAACGGTTAAGCAGTTGAGAACAGAAACGCAACAACAGTCCACGTTCAACTAAAAAAAAAGTCTTGATGTTCCTTGGATAGTCCTGTCTGGGGGACATTTTGGAGCATTTTGCATCCACAACAGATTGATGGTCTATCAGAAGCTAAATCATGAAATGTGGGTGGAAATGGGCTCGGACCTGCTGGGTCCATTCGTCTCCAAGCCAGCCCATGATCTAAGGACCTAATCCTGGCCATTGGGCTAATGAAATGGGCTCAGGCCTGGCTGGACCTGCTCTCCAAATACTTTGTTATGTTATAAAATGAAGGGCTGGGACAAGCACACGGGTCTAGGCATAACCGGGTCAACCCGGATGCGAGTTCAGTAGATCCCTGACTGTAGGGCCCATCTTGATGTATGTGTATAATATCCACGCTATCCATCCGTTTCACCGTATCATTTTAGCATGTGAGAAATGCACGGATCCAAATCTCCGGTGGACTACACTACAGGAAACAGTGCTGATTAACCATTAAAAGCTTCTCAGGGCCACAAAAGTTTTGGATCAAGCTGATATTTATGTGGCCCTTTCATTGGAAAATAAACATTCCGGTGCCCCCAAGCAGTTTTTAATGGTGGGCAATCACCACTATTTCCTTTGGTGTGGTATGTTGTCATTGAGATTTGGACAACGGTTAAGGTTGATCTCTACCACCAAATGAGTTGTTACCTTTGATCTTATAGGGTAATTGAAGATAGCGGGGCATTATGCTCATAATGGCCGGTGTGATTCCCCGGGGGGGGGGGGGGGGGGGGGGGGGGGGTAGGGTAATTGAAGATGCTATAGAGAGTTATGAGCGGGGCATTATGCTCATAATGGTTGGTGTGATTCCCGGTGATGTGGAACACATGTTGAAAATGTGCCCAGTTTATTAGGCGCATCCCTAAACTGTCGCACACCTTTATGGTAGTCGTGGGTCGAGTCAGCCTAGGGGTATAGCTCATTGACTGAGCTCCTTGTTTTAAGGAAATATTTTAGATTGTAGCCGTTCATCCTGAGATGTGAGGTGTGAACTATGGCCCTAGTAATCCAGTTTAGTAGAACAACTCAACTTGGGTGGTTTGATGTATCCAAGATGACCTTCATATAACAACGGAATCCTTTATGACCCGAGGACTTATACTTGGGCTCGTGAACAAGTGAGCTTTCCTTGCAGTATTTGGGCCAGCTTGGGTTTCCCCACAACATGGTCCACTTGAGATTTGGATATGTTGCATTTCGGGGCTCACCCTAAATTGATCTAGCTGGACAGAGTAAATTTAAGACGCATACATCACAGTCGGCCCACAGTTAAGGATCCATCACATCCATGTGGGGTCAGCCAGCTCATTTGCCTGTTGCCACGGTTGCTGCATAGCTGATTTGGATTATTTGTCAAGGGAGCGGATTAGTTGTTACCCAGATAACAGCTTAGTGGGTGTTACCCTTACTGTGTGGGGCCCACCTTGATTAATGTGTTTCGTATCCACACTGCCCATGTTTATTTTTTTGGAGCTTATTTAATGACATTATCCCAAAACTTAAGCAGATCCAAATCTCAGTTGGACCACACCACTGAAAAAAGTGGTGAATGACCATTAAAAGCTTTTTTAGGCTACAAAAGTTTTGGATCAAGCTAATGTTTGTATTTTACCTTCTTGTTGTTGATCTTATGAAGAGGCTGGATGATAAATAAACATTACGGATCTGCTTACAGTGGACCTTTGGAAGTTTTTAATGGTGAAAGCTCAATTATCACTGTTTCTTGTGGTGTGGTCCACCTGAGATTTGGATGAGGTTAGGTTTTGGGACCATGTCCTAAGTTGGCTAGGTAAACGAATGAACGGAGTGGATATACAACATATCATCAAGGTAGTCCCTACGGTAAGGGTAACACCCATTAAGATGTTACCCGGGTAACTCCTGATATGTGCCCATTTGTCAACCGATCAAGAACAGCGTGGCTATGGGCTGGGTGGGATGATCCTGTAGGGCCAAGGACTGAATCGAGCTGAAAATCTAGGCCTGTTATCAGGGCAGTCCGGGCCTGGACGAATTACCAATGGCCCAACCCGTAATGATGGCCCGGTGGAGGAGGAGGATGAGGAGGAGTGGTAGCGGATTAGGTGCGGCCATAACCATGGGACCCAACTTGATGTATATATTCTATATCCAAATCACCCATCCGTTTCTCTAAATCATTTTATGGCATGGTCCCAAAAAGAAGAAATCAAAATCTCAGGTGGTCTATACGGTAGGAAACAGTAGTAGTTGGACACTCAATCATTAAAACCTTCCTAGGGCCCACTGTAATGTTTCCATAATCTTTATTTGCCTTTCAACCTGTTGACAAGGTCACATAGACATAAATGAAGGAGAAAAAATTATCAGCTTGAACCAAAACTTTAGTGGCCCATTAATGGTCAATTAACACCGCTCCCTATGATATATAGTCCACGAGATAATTGGATCTATTTCATTTTTTGGATTATGTCGTTAGATGATCTGGAAATAAAAATGGATGGACAGCCTAGATGCATAATACCCATGTGTTTCCCGTGTCATTTCATGGCATGTCCCAAAAGGAAGATCAAAATCTCAGGTGGACTATATTGTAGGAAGTGGTTGAACACTCAACTATTAAAATAATGTTTTGGTAATCTTTATTTGCCATCCAACCTGTTGACAAGGTCACAGAAAACTAGATGAAGGAGAAATATATATATATATATATATATATATATATATATATATATATATATATATATATTGGCTTGATCCAAAACTCTTAGAATTTTGCATTAACTGCATTTCAACCTGAACACGAATGAAGATTCAAAATCACCTTGATTCCAATGCAATTGTGATTTGAATTGCAATGCATTCCAAATCAAAGCTCCCAAATGGTACATAAGATGAGTGGTCCAGATCTAACGGCTCCGCATGTGGGAGACCGAATTCAGTGCTCTCTTTGTTCCCGAATAGAATTTCCAATGTTTGAGCATTTATCTCATTCGCTTCTAGAGTAACTATCCTTGCATGTTCTCATCCCACGGGGAATTTTATCCATATCTAGAAAAAAGGAAAACGAATATCCAGCATTTCCACGGATAAGCATTTCCATCTTTTGCATTTATCCAACCACTTTCCACCACGTTGCCAAACACCACCTTGGAATCGGTTCCATCTAGATTTCCTTCCTTTTTTATATGTGGAGAGAGAGAGGCAGAAAGAGTGCTTCGCTAGGCATCGGATTAGGTGCGGCCCTTATCGTAGGGCCCACTTTGATTTACGTTTTCAACATCCACGCCATCCATCCATTTTTTCAGGTAATTTTAACTTATAAACCCAAAAATGAAGTAGATATAAATCTTAGGTGGACCATACTATAGGAGAGTGGTGATTGAACGCCCTACCATTAAAAAATTCCTAGGGCCCACCATAATGTTTATTTTACATCCAACCTGTTGATAAGGTGAAAAAAAACTATATGAAGGTAAAGAACAAATATCAGCTAGACCCAAAGCTTTTGTGGTACACAATAACAATCACCACTTAAGAATGGTTCACCTGAGATTTGGATCTGCTTCATTTTTTGGATCATGAACTAAAATGATGTTTAAAAACAGATGAACGGCGTGGATTTAAAATAAATACATCTTGGTGGGCCCCACTAATAGGGCGGCACCGTCCCTAATCAGCTCCCGAGGCGGAAGGGTGCTTTGCTAAGGATACACGCGTGTGCAATAAAGCTCGTGCACACGCAACACCTGTGCCAGCATGAAACACACGTGGGAATATAATCCGATTGGTGCGACCTTCTACATGTTTCCCAAAAAATAAAATCTGGTCCAATCAGCTTGTGGGCCTTGTTAGAAAACTTCATCCAAGTTCTTCAGAGCCGTACATTTATTTTCCAAAATGTGGCCTATATGATCAGTGGATTACTCTGATAATTCGACTGGAAAATCAATATAATGGTGATCTTCTAATGGATGGATTGGATCTCAGGCTCAGCATACGTGTCATGTACATGAGCTTTGTTGCACCGAGCCAATCCTCTGATGAAGTACCGGATCTCCACATATGTGTCACGTACGCACGTGCCGTACGTTTGTGTTTGCGTGTTTGACGCTTGAAGATAGGGAATCTGGACCCTTTAATTTGTCTAAGCATATTTGAGCCGTTAACTTGCTTGATGCGGGTATAAAAAGGACCTAATGCATGGTGGGACCCATGAAAGTGCTTCGATGGATACCTACCACTTGTCAAGTGGTGATGGACGCCACGTGTCCTGATGGTACCACTGATATGGGTTTTGAGCAACAAATAGAGGTATAACACGTGACGTGGCGTGATTAGGGAGAGGTTTGCTAATTCGTGTGCGAGCACCACACATCCACTCGCGGTCACATGTGCCAAATTGTAACACGTGTGTAAGATCCGAGCTTTCCATCAGGTGGGCAACACTGTCCAGATCTTCTGGAATAAAAATTAGGGCTCTCAATGGAGCGGGTCAGATCCGAGATCTGATTCGCTCTATATCCATATAATGCGGATTTGGATCTTAAAATAGGTCCGATTAGTTAAATGGACCGGATTTGGATCTTAAAATAGGTCCGATTACTTAACTAGAGCGGATATGGATTCACAAGAACATATCCGAGGATATGGATTCACAAGAACATATCTGAGTATGATCCGAATCGGATTAAGATCCGACTCATTGTCACCTTATTGTATATGTTATACTCTTGCTGGCCATCCGTTTTACAAATTATTTTAGGCCATGTCCACCAGACCATAGTAAATAGTGGGATTTGCATCATTTTTCTACTAAATTAAATATATTATATTATATATTTTATATCATATATTTTCTTAGATTTTTAATCGGGGTGCATTCGAACCTAGATCCGACCCGAATCCAATGGTTATATGGATTTTGGATCGGAAATGGATCTAACAATTTATAAATGGATCGGATATGGATATTGTTGGAGAGCCTTCGAACTGTGCTTAGTTTGGGTGCTCAGATCGGTCGGGCGACCGGTTTGACATTGTGACCCAGATGCATAGCAAGGCAGACAGGTCTCGGTGTGGCCCTAGACCGGTCTGGAGGGGGCTGCGACTGGTCGTGCGACCGGTCGGCTGTGAGGCTGAGACGGCGCGTTCTCCCTGGATGTTTTCTGTGCTATGTGCGACCGGTCGGCTGTGCGCGCGGAGTTCTTGCGCAGTCCGCAGTACTGCGCAAGGTGTTTCTATTTTTGGATTTCTTCCTATTTAAGGTGTTGTAATCCGACTGATAGAGGAATCCTAAGGTGTCTAAGGCTTCCTATTCGTACTAGGAAGAGGAGAGAGAGTTGTGAGAGAGAAAGAGCTTAGGTTTTCTCTGTATTCCTTGCTTTGCGGGTTGTCAATCTCTGTAATCTTCTGATATTCATAGTGGATCGCTTTGTGCCGTGGTTTTTTTTTACTTATTTTGGGGTTTTTCCACATAAAATTCGAAGTCTCTTGTGGTGAATACTTTTGTGTGATTAATTGCATCTTGTTACTCGTTTGATTTCACATTGCGTCATGTGTTCAATGTTCGGCTTCCGCTGCCGACTTTCCCAACAGATATCACCTTTTGGATCCGAGTTGGATCCGAATCCGATCCGAATCCATCTACAGATAGATATAAGGACTTGGAGCCGCATCCAACTGGATCCGATCCCGATCCGACCCATTGAGAGCCCTAATAAAAATTAGGCCATTTCATGCCTCGGGTGGAACACAGTTTATTAAAATAAATGGATGACTAGAAGACGAAAAAGGTTCAACGGTCGATTTATTCTGAGGCAGAATACCTAAGCATCATTTCCAACCTAATGCAAAGCTCAGATCTCACACGTGTTTCATATTATAACGTGCGACTAATCCTAACCTTACACGTGGAAAGGCGAATCATATAGTTGTCACTTTTAGGTTTGCTAATTCCACACGCGTGTGGAGCCACACACGTCCACTCCAAGGTATAAGTGCAGACATGAAACACGTGCATGAGATCTGAGCTTTACATAAGGTATAAGTACTGATATGACACACGTGCAGGAGAGTTACACCGTACAAAGTAAATTCAGTTAGAATTTATTTTTCTAGCCATTCGTTTGTTTAGATATGCTGTGGCCCACCTGAGATTTGAAATGGCCTGATTTTGCCATAATATCTAATTAGTGTAGCTAACGAGATGGAAAGCTCAGATCTCATACACGTGTCAGATTGTGCCACATGCGTGCTGCGTGTGGATATTAATAGCGCTCACACGCGTGTAGAATTCGCAAACCTATATGCTGATCACACACGTGGATAGTCCTGCCCGTCCACAGGTGTGGACATGGCACACGTGTGCAAGATCCAAGCCTTCCATCAGGTGGACCAGACTATTAAGGTCTTTTAACGACACGGTCAGGCCATTTCTTCCTAGGTGGGTGACACAATGTCCAAAAAAGCGACGGCCAAGATATCTGTGCTCGCAACGCTGTGGCCCACCTGAGTAACACGCCCAGAATTTCAGGCCGTACGATCTAGACAGCGTTATCTATAGTAATGATGAAAAGCTGAAATCTGGCATACGTGTGCCAGGTAGACGTGCTTGGGGTGTGCAGGGCTGGACACGTGTGGCTTAGCAAATCAGCATGCACATGGGTGGTTCCGGAAGAAGTTGAGTGGGGCCCAGATGAAGCAATTGATTTCATCGGCAACATCATGACCGATTATTATTTATCTTTATGCATGTCCTGGCCGTTGGTAATTGACTAGAAAAAAGCTTTTGATACTCAGGGAGACTTTGATGGTCCACCCAACATGCACTGATGAATCGTACACGTGGCATAAACTTAACTTAATCTAAACCGTCCATATCATGGGTCCCATGTTAGATGGGTGTTGAAGCGGAAAGTAATTCAATCTCAAGAGTTCTGGTTGCTGGTGATTGGGGTCCACCTGATGGACCGTTTCAAATGAAACTTTTAATTGTCTGAGCTCAGCAAACTTCTATTGCTATAACAAGAACCCATGCTTGATCACATCATCTGGACCGTTCAGTTTAAGTCAAGCACATGCAAGTGACACAATTTCTGAGCGCATGTGTATGAATCATCACACTCCAGCAGAGTATCAAATAACTCCTCTGTTCATTGTTCACAGGTGCAACAACCGACACAAAGGTTGAGGTCGTTAACATGATGTGTGGTCATCATAGGGCGTGATAGACATGACCCCCACATGGGTAAGCTCGAGCCTGACCCACTAATCAGTTTGGGCTGTAACATAGACCCGTGTTCAGCTAGTGGGCCTAAAAGTCAGACCCGGTCCTGGCTCCTGACCATGGTTTACACTCGGGGACTCGACCCGGCTTGTTTGGCCCCTCTATTAAGTCGTGACTTTAGAGCCTAGGCCTGAATTGAAGCTTCAAGTGGGACGTGAATTCTCATGGAACAGATACTTCTGTGGGGCCCACACTGATGTGTGTGAAGCATCCAGTCCGTCTATAGTTTGGACCATGTCATGTTAGGATGTGAGCCCAAAAATCAGGTTGATCCAAAACTCAAGTGACCAACGTTATGGGAACTGAAGGAATGGAGATGCCTACAAATGATAATAGGGTGGGTGCGTTGCATGTCTATATATATATATATATATATATATATATATATATATATATATATATATATATATCATTCCGGCTTTTGCATGAGCTGGATCAACGCGACTATGATGTTGCAAGTGAGAATGGCACAAATGAATAGAGAAAAACATAGAGGGACATATACATGCTTCACAATCTATGTACATGGAACACGCCGCGTACATGTATCTCAACTCGGAATAGTCCAAATTGTGGGGCCCACTACAAATGGACCACAACCCCAAAATTAGATTGTGTTATGTACAATCAAACACAAGGCCATGTATACGGTCAAACATGTGCGATTAAGAAAGTGCAGGGGCATGCCACAATTATACTCAACTAGAGTTTGATTGAACGCTTATGACCCGAAGCGCTAAATCAGCTATATGATTAGACCCATAAAGATTGTCCTAATTGTCTAGCCACAAATGTGCAGCGATCATAAGTTTTAGAAGGGGAGAGATAGTCCTTCTAAATGAGAACTTTTTGCCTTGAGTTAATGACTTTTCTTTCAACAGTGATTACGGGCCTTAGGTTTCTCAATAAGGTAGTAATGGATGGAAATAATCAAAACTCAGCTTCATCTGTGATTAAGGTGGACCCCACGATTGAAAAGTGTACAAATCAAAGCTCACCCTCCAAACTATTTCTCTTGTTGTGGCCCACCTAAATAAAAAAAATGAACTTGATTTTTAAGCCCCAAGCCTAATTTTTTGTGTGACATCTAATGGTTGTAGTGGATTTCATATAATCATCATGGTGGGCCTTGTAAAAATCAATGGTAGACATCTCTCTTCCAACTGTTTCCTTTGGTATGGCTCACCTAAATCATATATCAGCTGATTTTAAAAAAAAAAAATTTTGTCCTGCGTGTGATTACACATTTAGGGTTTATTTAGCACAAGGGATTATATTGTATTACGTTGGATTATATTACCTTTTTGCAGTTAATGCACATGACAATGGATTGTCTCTTAATTTCGTGGGAGTGACCATATACATCAGTATGTTTTTGTCCCCTAGTAAGTAGGGATTAATTCTCTGTTTTGATTACATACAATGCTTAGATTATCAGTGAACAAAACGAACATAGTTGTGGCCGCGTTTGGAAATCAATCAATTTTAGTTGGACATATGAGAAGCCTTGCTGCTACACAGTGTTTGACATGTAATTGTATAAAATGGATAGTTTGATCTTGTAGGAGCCACAAGATCATTAGCCATGTGAGACGTGCATACTACATCTGTGTCGTTCATTTAGTGGGAGCGACATTGGGCAAGTCCATTAACCTAGTGGGATGCATGTACATGAGGTAAAGTTGAAGGGTAAAATAAATAACTCATGGTCATGGGCTCTTTGTTCTCCATAAGAATTGATCATCTACATGTAATGGCAATCATCCTCCCGTGGATCATTAGGTCTCACCCATGGTCCTAGTCACCCTCCTTAAAATTCAGGCAGTGCCACTTTCATGGGTGGGTCACACATGCATGTTGAGTCACTCTATCCATTGTCCTTTGATTCTAGGTGGCCCATCTTAAGAGCAGATTGGCCTAATTTTTTTCTCGCCTTCGTTTTAGCTAGTGTATGTTCATAGTGGACCCTGCCAGATGAATGGCTTGCATCTGCAAGCCCCATTCTTATATCTCTATGGTAGTCTTAAGTAGAAATTATGAGTTTATCCACAAAAAATATGAGGAACATTAAAAAAAAAAAAAAAAAAAACAAACTCCTACTCGACAAAAGGGGAAAGCAGATACTATGTACAACATATAGCTTGAATATCATCTCACAAGTTGAAGGACATATTCCCCTAAAAAACTTCCATACAAAAGAACAAATTAACATTGCACAACTCAAACACTTCAAAAAAAATTGTAATTTTTAAAAAGGGAATGAAATTGGAATGATGAAATAGAGATGCAATGTCGATTACTCCCCTGCAATCAAGAGACGCGAGTAGGGCGTCATCGCTTCGAAAATCTCTAATCCTTTATGGATGGCATGTGGAAAACCTGTCCCTTTGTATCTGGATTTTCGAATCTCTCATGCACCCTTCAAAACTCATTTCAAACCCTTTCAAGGCAGATCAAGTAGGATCTTAGCATTTCCAGATCGACAGCATTCCACCATTTCCCTTTGAGAAAGATGGATTTATACTATACACCATTTCTGTTGAGCACCCTGTACAAATAGCGAGAACAATGGAGATCGTCTCTCCATTACAATCGAGCTACAACGTTTGGATTCTCAAATGACCACTGAATCGAGCTCCATAGACAGCGCATCAATGGCGTTGTTGAATATCCACGGAGCTTCAAATCCTTTGGCCATAGCTGTGAATCCGTTGTTGGATTACATCGAATCCTCTCTCAAGCAGCGAAATCCCTTGAGGGATGCAAATGTCTTTTCGCACAAAACTCGTGGTGAAGACTCGTTGGTATTTATTTCTTACTAGACGACCTAGTGAATTGAATTCTCCTCCAATCCTTCATATTTTCGCTTAAGCCCTTCTAATCTCACATCCCAAATAGGCCCTTAATGGTCGGAGTGGATTGGTATGGCCCAGCTAAATCAAAGATTAGCCTGATTTTGTTTTATTTTTTTGTCCTGGAACTAACATGTGATTATGCATTTAATGATCAGAGTGGATTTCACATACACATCATGGTGGCCATGTAAAAATTAATTTTTTTTCCCTCTCCCAACTGTTAAAAAATAGATATTTGAGCTAATATATTAAGCAAAAAGGAATTTCATGGCCCATCAATCCTTAATTTTTTTATGGGGCCCGTCGTGATATGTATGTAAGATCTACTCTTAACCATTTAGATATGTAATCCTACGTTAGGATCAGGGCCTAATGTGAGATCCAGTCTGACTATTAGATATGTAATCCTACGTTAGGCTAATGGTTGAAAAAGTAGGTTGGTCCATGATTCATGTGGGCCACACCATAGGAAACAATTGGAAAAGAGACGTCCACCATTGATTTTTACATTGACAACTGTGATGATTATATGAAATGCACTCCAACCATTAGTTGTCATACAAAAATTTAGGGCCTATTTGTTTCACCAATTACATCAATAAAGTATGGACATGTTTGGTTCATGGTAATGCACTATATATGATGTGGTGCATTCCATCAATGATTACAAATTACGTATTTGACTCTTGGTTTTTTGGTAATTTGATGAGAAATCTTATATTTGGATTGATAACAGGGGTGATGTAGAGAATTTTTCTATGTTTTTTAATATTAATTTAGCTTCAATAGGATTTATTTATAGAGATATGCAACCTATGAATCTTACGGTACATGGAAGAAAAGTAAATTACAATATTATAATATATATTTATGGAAAGGAAGAATAACTAGCTATCACTCTCACAAAAATGATGTGGTGGCTCAACTAACAATAGTTTGCGAACTATAAATGAATATTATGCTATTGTCAAATCTTTGTGTCACGACTCGAAATTCGACGCCTGAATAAATAACCCGAGGATGGATTTTCAGTGTGATAATATAGCGAAAATATAATCAATGTTCAGAAATAACATTATTATCATCATAAAATATTTATAAATCAAATCAATCACAAGCGTCCACATAATAAAATTTGCCAGTCCGACTTATAATAACTCAAACTGAATAATATTATCTACTAAATACCCTATCTAGAATAAATTAAAAGAAAATAAATTCTTCTTCCTCAATTACACCAACATCCTCTTCATGCAACGTTATTAAGTCGGTCACTGGTCGTCCTTCTCCAACCATTTGGTCATCACCTTCAACACCTACAGTTCCCTAAGAAAGGTGAGCAAACTATGCCCAGTGAAAAGATACAACTCCACCAAAGTTCATGGTATACCAATTAAATGAACATTATATAATAACACAAATAAAACAGATGAATTCACATGGAAGAGCATATGGATGTTCAAGCACTCAATGCTCACACGTTCTCCAACAAACTATGATACTAACACAAGGACTCGTTACATGACAAGTAGACATCCAAGACACATTGACCATCATAAATCAAAGTTCATACTCACATACCACAAGCACAACAACATCTCTCAAGATCTACATTCGAATCAGAGACTCAGACCCACATCACTCGTAATTCAGCATACAGAATGCTCCCAAACCTGCTCTCTGCAATTATATATAAACCCACTATCCCATAAATCAGAGACCTGGGTTCTCATCTTCGTAATTCAACCATACAGGATACGCTAACCCATTCCCTACAAATATGTATAGCCACACAGCCCATAAGTTGGACGGACGGGAAAACATCCCAGTAACCCAACCATACCGCATGCAATCACCCGTTCTCCACAAATATGTGTTCTCACAATTCCCTAAGTGCTCCACACATACGTATAGAGGCAAGGGCCTGGGTTCCTTAACTTTGTAGATAGGTGTGTACACAAACCAAGTACAATAATTCCAAAGATAACCCCCTGGGCAAGGACTGTCTCACATGCCCCTACCTTAACTCAATCCCGTAAGGACACCTCACTATACACATGCACTCTCTATGCACTATTTACATGATGATCAATGGTATTAACATACATGTATGGCTTACATGAAAACAAACACTTACAAAAGTAGGGTTCATACAAAAGTAATCTCAACCATCAAACAGGTACCTAATTAGCATGTATTCTTATGTTAACCATGTGATAGTTAAACTAACATAGATCAATCAAATAGAGATTTATATCATTAGAGACATTCTTATACATTCAATCCACATATCTAACCATGGATTTACATACATATCTAATCAATAATTTATAATTTTATCTAATCATGAATGTACAAAAAAAAGCTAGCTAAAACAAAAGTGAGAATGGGTTTAATATCTCAACTCACAAGATTAGTGATGAATCTAGCTTCTTTTAATTAGAACGATGAACGTCTGCCTCCGATTGCGATCTCATGAGCACAACTGCTCAATGCGACCACACGATCACTCTCGCCTTCACTTCTACAGTCAGGATCAACAAACTTTTCTTCTACCAATGACTATGATTACCAGGACCTAACTGATGAATAGAAAGGGGTGTGACGGTCGATTAGGGTCAGGGCTTTTCTCTCGTATGATATGGCGTAAGCTCTCTCTTAAAGAGGAATGGGAGAGGTTTTCTCTGGAGATTGGTTATACAACCATCTAAGCTTAGATATACATGCAACTTTGTAGCATAGGTCGGTTTCATTCCACCATGACCATAATGGGGATCTCTCTAATGATCAGGGTCGTTTAACATGCTAAGGATATCAATAACAACTCTGGCCATGATTTTTAAATCAAACGGTTAAGGATTATGCACATATAATTAACTACACGCTGATCATTAGAATGGACTGTACATGTTACTTTGGTCATAGGTCACTTTTTGAGCTTGGATCCTATGGTCAGAACCTATCCTTAGGTTGACATTACAAAGACATAAGGCACAAGGGTTTTGATGGAATTAAGAAGGGTCCACTCACTATACTTAATACAATCAAAGAGACTTTAAATGATGGTGAACTCCACACTTTAACTTACCATACATTCAAATCACCGGAGGATTCTAAGAAGGCTAAAACATTCATTTTGGATGATGATTATATTGCAACCACTGATCGTTGATCTGATTAGTCCGTATATTAGGTTGAGGCTAACATGGATTACCTAATGAAGCGTTAATTTTCTAAATCTCTAACAAGATTGGGATAATAGATACAAATACATGATGGACGGTAAAAATACCAAATTTTAGAATTCCAAGATCATAGGGTTGTGGGTCCTTATACATAGGTTAAAGTCCCTAAGTTCATATATATTTTGATGATCGGTCGAAAAGATGGACGGTTCATAATCATTATAAGAATCCATTTCATTCTACCTTACGGAATTAACTATATATAAATCGGTATGTCGCATCTCGTTAAGATTTGGTACATCTCAACTGATATAGGTCAATCTAGGACCTTACGATGGAATCTAGTCAAGTACAAAGTTTAAATATACTATCTTAAGTATCCATAAACTGTTTCACCTTAATTAGTGGTCCACAATGCCCTAAATCATCATTATTTGATTTAACAATTCTGAGAACTGATATAAAGGTAACATTTCACATGAACGGTCAAAATACTATATTAGAAAGATATGAAAAGTTTTGTGATCTAAACACGTACAATTTAAGACAAATCACAAGGGTTGCCCATCACAATTGGTTGGTTTATTAAGATTTAATTTAACAGTCTGATCGAATTCTAATTAGAACTTCAATGGTCAAAATGATTCATTTAAAATAATATTTAAAATTTATGGATATTACACTTTATAAGAATATCTACGATTTTCGGTGTCTACCATGTTTATTCTATTACTATGAATTTATTCTTTGTTGGTCAAATTACGCGATTTAACTATAATGTTGTCTTTTCTATGTTTGGTTGTTACAAGAAGGCCACACAAAATTGTTGGACCTTAGTAATCGGGTATGATGATGTATACCAAAAAAAAAAAAAAAAAAAAATTCAACAGGGTCTAGAAGAAAACATTTTTCTTTCTCCTCCAATTTCTAGAAGAGACAAATGATGGTAAGATCAGAGAATCATGAGATGTGAGGATAGCTACTAGAATCGGCATGCAAACACATAACAAGCTCGATTTGGCCACTGATTTGATGAGGAGGGTTGCGGGATTGGTTGACGATCGGCTGGGTTTCTATCGATTTTAATGGCAAGACGCGGTGAGATTTCCATTGGTTGCGGTTAAGGAGAGATGGGACGCCGAGCAAAGATGTAATGCGGACAAGGAGCTAGATGCGGGGCTGCTAAAGAGGGTTTGATGAGGGGCTGTCGAATAGGGTTTAACTTTGAGTTTCATTCACGAAGATCGACAGAGATGCAATGGGTTTCAGGTTGCGAACAACAATGGGTTAGGGTTTGAGGAAAGACGGCTATAGGTTTGGGTTTGGGTTGATTTCGCTAGAAATAATGGAGACGTAGTCGGTTGCGGCAAGGGCTGTAGTCGCCAGAAACAACAGATATGCGGTAGGGGCTGGGTCGCAGGGAAGAGGAGGGCAGATTTCGACTGAGATCGATTGAGGGTTTTAAAGCAGAGGGATTGTGGTTGGATCTGACTCTTCTCTTTGCCGATATAGCTAACGAGGGTAGGGTCACGGGATTGCTAGAAAGATGGATCTGGCGACGTTGTGTAAAGTGTTGATGATGAGTAATGATCGGAACTGTGATAGAGCGATAGACCGCGACAATGAGCGGTGATTTTTGAAGCAATAGGCTCAAGAATCGAAGGCCTAAATGAACCACTCTGATACTATGATAACAGAGATGATATGGAGAATTCTCCTATGTTTTTTTATATTGATTTAGCTCTTATAAAGTTTATTTATATAAATTTACAAGCTATGAATCTTGTTATAAATGGAAAAAAGTAAATTACAATATATATTTTTATAAAGGAATAATAACTAGCTATAATGGATGGCCAAGGTGATAATGCAATTATTACAAATTACAATACCCATGCCCTATTCAATATGGTAATTCAACAAGAAAATACACTTAAACTCATGTTTATATTTGCACCCAACCTAAACCAGGTCTAATGGCTAATAAGACATTATGTGGCGGCACCATCATATGAATATCATCATGAAATCCATACAGTCAATATAATCGGCGAAAAGAAATCGTGGAAGAGCAAGCAAACTCTCTCCAGACAGCACATGTTATGCGTTCGGAAGGCAAAAGAATGTTATTGTTACCATAGACACACGGTAGGATACTATTGGTCATAACTCATGTAATGACGTAAAGAAGCGCATACGACGAGATGGTGATTTGCACCTAAACCTATGACAAATCATAATTGGCAGCATGAACATTGGAAGTTGGAAGATTATATAAGAATCTATGAATGACCCGAAGATATAAACCTGATCAACTACACTTTCCTAATTATTGACCAATTTAGTATGAAATTGAAAAACCCTTTATAAAAATAGAAATATGATTGGCCATGACTCTCAATTGGCCGAGTGATTAAGCGAAGATTATGAAGGTCGAACTAAGTATGATTCTACAGCTACCACCACACAATCTTTATAAATTTAGTAAAGAACAAAGCGCTCGAGGACCTTGCCAATCCAATCCAAGCCAATGCCTTAGATTATCTTTACACTATCGTTTATCTTCATGTCCTTATTTTTATGCATTTACTTTTTTCAGTCCAATGCCTCTGCTTTTCACTAGGAGTAGAATATCATAACTTTGTCATTCGGGAAGACTATTGCATAGTCAAACAAATTATGGAAAACACTTTCTTGCCTATGAACTTAGAGATTTCATCGATCAATGAGTCTACAAAGTTTGATTAATGGGTAGATGAATATTTGATCATTCTAAGATGATCGTCTTGTGTACGGGGGGTCTTGATCAGAGGACAAAATCCTTGATCATCCACATTCTGCCAACTTTCTCACAAGATTGTTAAAAATCTGTGCACTATTCACGATCATATTACTTAACGAGGCTCGATGGTTAGATGAACATTCGATTGTTTTACAATAATCGTCTTACTAATGAAGTCGTTGGAGAGATGAACCAGACAACTGTGCTCAACAAACCTTTTAGCCTCCAGATGAAACAGCCATTAGTTATCATTTTCTTTCATTGTTCTTCTTTTATAAGCTGAGTACAATCACTCATATATTTATTTTTGTATCAGCTACAACCAAAGTATTTATTTTATCGATATTAAATTATTGCTTAACTAAGTGAGCTATCACATTCTTAATTAAAAGTCATTGCTCAAAGTAAGAAAAAAATTCATTAAAATGATGAACCCTCCATTTCGCAAATTACCTAATATTTTGCAATGGGTGGTTGAGCAGACGATCGAGTTCATCCGAACCAAGTCTTTTAGTCTATTTTGCACCTGCTTGGGGTGTGTCTATATATACCTCATGGGAACTCCCCATGAGGTCGAGCTGTGTGGGTCCCACTATGATGTGTGTTGGACATCAACACTTTGAATTTGATAGGTCCCCTTTAGGTTATGGCATATCCCAAAAATCAGCCGTATATGGAACTAAGGTGGGCCATACCATCTAAAACCATCTGAAGACATGCCTAAAACATGTAAAAGCACTTGGTGGGGCCTACCTAAGTTTTGGATGTGGCTGAAACTTGTTCTAACCCATCATCCAAGTGGAACACACACAATGGATGGGCTGGATTTGTGAACCACATCTCAGTGGGCCCAATAAACGATGATGAAGGTTTTAATGGGTGGGTTACCATTCTCAACGGTTGTCTGTGGTGTGGCCCACCTAATTCATGGATTGACTTGATTTTTAAGCCCGTGGGCCACCATGGAATGGTGCATCTGACTAATGGAGTAGATGTTGGAAACACATCATAGTATGGCCCACACAACTCGACCTCATAGTGTGTGTGGGTGAGTGGGTGTGTGCGCACACACACACCTGTGCACACACACACCCCCCACTATTAGTCACACCACAATGTTAGCCACCCCCACCTAGGAGTGGACACTAGGACCTAATGTTGAAACAAAATTATCTTCTCTCGATCTACCACTTGAGCTATGGATCAAGGTGTATATGCACTCAACTAACAATATTTTTTGGCATGCCCAATGGATCGCATTCGCTAATTTCAGTTCAACAATATATCAACATGGTTCAAAGAATACGAAGGTTCACTAAAACCCTGGGGAATGAGAGGAGGAAGAGGTAATTTTAGGTCTACATAATCATTCTATGACCCTGATTGATTTTGGTTGATTCGATGGCCCCACTTTGTGAAATTCATGAATAAAGTCATTGCTGTCTGATCACTGTCCATGGGATGCTTAATTTTGTGGACCCGAATATAGGCTCAGGCTATTAACTCTTAGTGTGACTTCATGATGGTTTTTGTGACACTGATATTTCACCACAACTTTTATTATGTCACATTAGGACTATTGAACGGTGTCAATAGGCATATGGACAATGAATGTGGACCCTACATTTATGCATAAAATGAGATGGGCCCAAAACAAAGCTCACAATCTTTCAATACTTCAGATTAAATAAATCTAGTTGAGGGCCTTAATAAGCCATCAATGGGCGGTCCATTTTGGCTTTGTGTGTAGGTGCTAAGATTGTATTGATACCGTCAGATCTTATAGGCTTACCCATTGGGACCTTTCAGCATCCAACCCAATAGGCATACAGTAGATATAAAATGAATGAGCTGCCTAATGTATATTTTTCCAAAGGTAGCACCTTTCGAATGCCGAGGGATCATGATCAACGGTTAAGATTGGTTTTGGTGTATTGGTCACCAACAAAACTGTACCCAACTATGCGAGTTTTCAGCAAGGTGTGCTGTAGGGAGTTCCTGAGACAGTAAGCTCTATAGGGCCCACCATGATGTCTGCATGTAATCTACTCGGTCCATCAGTTTTACAAGGCCATGGTAAGATGAGAGCCTAAAATTGAGGTGGATCCAAGACCCAAGAGGGTCACACCACAGGAAACAGAAGGGAGGGAAACACCTACCATTGAAACATTATTGGGGGCTCTCAGAAGTTTTGGATCAGGATGATATTTGTGCTTTCCCTTCATCCCAATGAAAATTAAACTTTTCAACGGCTTGGATGGAATAAAAACATCACCGAGAACTTAGGAAGGTTTCAATGGTAGGCATTTCAATCCCACTTTTTCCTATGCAAGCTTGCAAACTTGATGGAGAGAGTGAATTTCACACAGACATCAGCGGTGGGCCAATGTGTTGGACAGCAGGGATCCGGATTGGGTACTCCAAACCTACGAACGGACAGGGTCTCCTGAGGGGCCACCGTGATGTACGGGATTTATCCACACCGTCCATCCATTTTTCCATATCATTTCAGGTACAAGTAAAAAAAAGTCAGATCCAAGACTCAACAGAAGCAGTGGTGATAATGACATCCACCGTTGAAACCTTTCTACAGCCCACCTTGACGGTTAATTTCCATGCATCCAACCTGTTCATAAGGTCACATAGACATGGATGAAGGGAAAGCATAAATATCAGCTTGATCCAAAACTTCAGTTGCCCTCAAAAAGTTTTCAACGGCAGGTGTTTAATCCCTACTGTGCAGTCCACTTGAGCCTTGAAACTGCTTTAGTTTTAGGTTAGTACCCTAAAATGATATCACAAAATGGACGGACGGTGTGGATAAAACCCATACATCAGCCTCTGTCCATTCCTAGCCAGGGATGGACAGGGTAATACTCAATCCGCGTCCATGTAGCATTGTTGCAGGAAACCTGCGTCCCATGCATGTATGGCTTATTTAAAGTGGGAAAAATCAGAACAACGGTCTGGATTGCTCTAATGCCCTTAGATCATAAGCTAAAGCTACTTTTTGTAAGCTGAGGTGATGTTTGTGTGGCATCCAATGACATGAATTGGGTGGTTCCCATGATAAAAGTGGGAGCTCCAAAAGTCAAATCGATACAGAACTTGGGTGGGCCACGTCATAGAAAACGCTGTGAAAGCATGCCAAAAACTGCAAATTCAAGTGGTGTGTCCCAGCTATGTTTTGTATTTGCTTGATTTTTGGGGCGTTCTTTAGGGGCCGTTTGTTTTTCATTTACATGGCGAAAATACAAGTAAATAAGAAATAATCATTAACAAAGTAATTCTTTACTCGTTTTTTAAAGTTGATAATGACAATCTACTTTTGTGCACTAAAATAAGGCTACAAGGATTTGGATAAGACAATCTAGTTTCTTTCATCCCACACACCTACTCCTTGTGAACGGGTTGGATTGCATTTGTACGTTATGGCCGGTGTCCTCTTTCATTATTCTCAAGTGCCGATCTGGCTAGGCAGAGTAACACTGGCCCGTAGAACATGGCTGAGTATGTAAGGTAGGTGAAGCTTACCATGATGTTTGTGAGACATCCACCCCATTTATCCATTTTATTGGATCATGTTAGGACATGAGCCAAAAAATGAGGTAGTGACAGGAAACAACGAAGATTGAATGTTGACTGTTGAAACATGTGTGGGTCACAGAAGTTTTGGATCAAGCTAATATTTTTGTGTTTTCAGTTCATCCTGGAAGGAATTAACCTTATGAACGGTGTGGATGGCATATAAACATGACAATGGATCCAGGGAGGTTTCAATGGTAGGCATTCTCGTGCCCACTTTTTCTTATCCTAGGCTCATGATGAATGGGGTGGATTTCTCACAAATATCGCAGTGGGCCTCACCTAGCTTTTGAGAACAGTGTGGGTCCACCTTAATAAATGTGTGAATGTGTTGTATATTCACGCTGCCCATCTGTTTTTTTTTTTCATTTCATTTTAGGATGTTATCCTAGAGCTTAAGTAGATCCAAATCTCAAGTGGACCACACTTCATCCAAGTCTGTTTGACCTTATCAACAAGTTGGATTGCAAATAAACATTATGGATCTGCTTATAGTGGGGCTTGAGAAGTTTTTAACGGTGGACGTTCGGTCACCACTGTTTCCTGAGGTGTGGTCCACCTTAGATTTGGATCTGCTTAATTTTTTGAACCATGTCTTAAAATTGGCTGAAAAAATAGATGGACGGCATGGATATACAACAACACATCATCAAGTTGGGCCCCATGGTAAAGGTAATACCTACTACTTCCACTGATGAAATAGCACCATGTCATAACCTGACAGAACTTTGTATTACTTTGGCCTGACGGAATATGCTCCCATTAATTCCTTTATTGCGACCCACCTAAGTTCATGAATGGGCCCACAATTACAGGCACGTACAAATTTCAGGCTGATCATATTTTAAACCATAGGCTTCCTTCAGATATGCGATTCATGTGTACTTCCAAATATAGCAGTAGGCCATAAAGAAAGGGAGTGAAATGCTTGTAGCTGAAGGTCACGAGAATCCCTTGGAACCCGTGATGAGGGGCCAATGACAATGCGTGGCGCCTGTGCATCCGATGCGAGGTGCAGTGAGAATGGTGAAATCATAACTTTATGCAGGCAATCTCAAGAATGATTTGTGAGCCCTACCTTTAATGTAAGCATTCGTTGTGTTTTCATCAGGCCATATCAAGGGTTACAAATAAACGTAAGGGTTACACATAAACATTCTTTCATTTATACTTTGAGAAGTGTGCTTAAGATTCTTGGAAAGATATTACCTAGATATTTAAAGCCTGTTTGGTTGCAAAATTAAAATTATAGAGAAAATTCAAATTCTAGTGTTGGAATCCAAAATTGCATAAACTAGGTTGGAAACTCAGATTCTATCCGGAACTTGTTGTTCGGTTGAAAATTGTGAAATCCAACTATTGCTTGCAGCATGGCCCACTTAGACTTCGGATCCGCCTGAGAACTTGATCCCTGGCCTATAGTAGTCCTGCAAGACAAATGGCCGGATTGGATGACAAATAAACATTATAATGGGCCTTAGGAAATTTTTAATGGATAGCGTTCAATCAACACTGTTTTCTTATGGTGTGGTCCACTTGAGATTTAGATCTACCTCAATTTTGGTCTAATGCCTTTAATTGAGCTCTCAAAACAGATGGACCGTGTGAATATAAAAAGCATACATCATAGACGTACAATGCATACATTCAGGTGGGCACCCCCTAGTGACGTACACTTCCACCTCCTTTCCCTTACGATAGAAAGAGCCCTCTATGCACCATTTCTACTAATCTCGATTCCAACCAATTTATGTTTTCAGGTGGAATTTTGTTTGGCTGAAATTTGCCGCTTAATACCCTAATTAAAGTTGGATTCTGGTGGAATCTGGATTTTAAGCTAGTAACAGGTTTCTATATGCCAACCAAATGGACCCTTAGTCACTTATTCATTACCCAAGTTCCTTGGGTACGAGGTTAAACGCAACCTTTGGGTATTGCATTCAAGTCTATATTCATGTCAGACCTAAAAGGAATATCCATGCCAATACCCATTATGGTGTAAGGGACTACGCAAATTGCCTATGAAACCCTTTGGCAAAAACTCACCGTACTCAAAGGCAAGGTGGGCCCACCATGATGTTCGTGAGAAATCTACCTTGTACATCTGTTTTTTAAAACCATATTAGGATATAAACTCAAAAGTGAGGCTGAATCGAAAACTCAAGTTGGCTGAACGACAGGAAATAGTGGGGATTGAACATGCACCATTAAAACATTTATAAAACCTTGGTAGTTTTGGATCATGCTAATATTTTAGAATTTTTAGTTCATCTAGTAGGAATGACCTTGTGAATGGATTGGATGGCATATAAACATCACGAGGTTTCAACTGTTGGCATTTTCTTACCCACATTTTCCTATCATGTGGCTCACTTTTGAGTTTTGGATCTGCCTCATTTGTTGGCTAATGTTAAATGATTTGAAAAAGCAAATGGATGGGGTGATTTCTCTCAAACATCACATTAGCCCCCTTCAGAGCACCAGAACTTTAGCAGGGTTTCACAGGCAATCCGCATCCATAAGGCACCCATAAGGGCATTTGATACCCATTATTGATTTGATACTTAAAAGGGGGGGAAATCATGTAAGTTTTCTATATAGTGGGCCGACTGATCAATGGTCCAGATTTGAATATAGATGCAGATTCATGTGTGGACTGATCAGTGGACCCCACTATAGTCGTGATCTACAAAATTAAGAGGGGTTGCGCGTCTACACTACCTATGGCAGTATTGTAGTTGAACATGGATTCCTGATAGCCAAATTCGTATGGAGCAAGGGTGGCAGTGTTTTGGTGGGTTTCAAACACTGCCACACCCACTACAAACCCTATTTAAAGGGTGCTGGGTCCCCAATCCGGGAACACACTGAAAACAACCCCCATCTAAGGTTTTCTCTACAGCAATCCCAGGAGAGGAAGATCCAGATCTCTAATTTGAGATGGCCCAGCAGACAGGTATGTCTTTATTCCAGTTCTTCGATCTACATATCTGATGCACAGCAAGGTCCTGTATATTCCGCAATATAGAAATTCTTACAGTTGATATCAGAGCCTACTATGCATCAGGTATGGTGGATTTTCATATTATTAAATCTGATTAGGAAACCCTATGGGCCAGGTCTGAATTGTTCATCCATAGCAATTCTAGCTTCAGATCTGGACGATAGATTTCAATTGTTTGAACTGGTTTGGACCTGATCAAACAGTGCAAACAGACCGCCATTGTTGTCAGGTCTGTGGATCTAGAATGTGGTATTACCGGAATCCAGCCAATTGAAATCGCCAGAATCCAAAATACAGAGTTGCCCAAATTAGGCAAAGCTGTCGTCCAGCAGAGGCGACATACAGCACAAAAAAAAAAAAAAAAAACTACAGTGTTGGAGAAGGATGAAGAGGACCGCACCTCAGGTCTCTATGGTTGCGATTTCCCTTTGTTCACCCTTTTTTGGTGCCAGCGAGCTAGAATCGTTGCGGCAGTTGATGCCTCTTATCTGATGGCAAAGATAGAAGATTGAGGCATTGTCTGAAGCTAGGGGTTAGGGTTTCAAAACCCCTTTTTTAGCTATAACACTTCATATGGGCCCCATCTCCTATTGTCGCCTCCTCTACAACACTTGTCCTTTTCACTATTAAACAGGGCTGGATTCCAGAGGAGTGCGATCGATGGTCTTCTCCAGACTAGCACCGCAACCAAGGAATCCGGCGTAAATAACCGGGCTCTATCTGTAGCGAAGAGCGTTTGCTGGACATCCCATTGTAGCATCGGCATTGAGAGCGGCTGATATCCACCATTACCGGCGAAAATCCCGGTGAAATCAGACCTTCTAGAGAGAGGTTAGGGGCAGCTACTCCATTGCTTGGGATTAGGGTTTCACAAAACCCTTTCTGTTAGAAAAGGCAGAGGCTTTTGGGGTTGTTTTGTTATTATAAAAATAAAAATAAATGAAAAAAAGGGCAGATTTTAACATGTATTGGGGTCTACTTGCTGGATGGATCAGATTTTACTTAACCATCTACTTACAGTTGTTAGAAAAAGGCAGAGACTTAATTGTTGCCTATATTGGGGTCTACTTGCTGGATGGATCAGATTTACTTTAACAAGAACATGTAAAAGCTCGGACGAACTTGATGGATGGATTGGATCTGGCACTTATATGCCATGTTGGCACATGTGTGGCATGCAGTTAAGTTGTATCGCACATGTGTGTGGGCTTAGAAAAAGCTTGGGCTGTCTTGGACCTGATCCGAAACTATCATCCAGTTAAGGTTTTGTAGACTCGTGGACCTGGAGCTAGATTTGTATCCATCTAAAGTGGACCCCACCTCTCCTATAAGAAGGCATGCCATGCTCCAAGGTCTCTACTATCAGATGATCCTACCCATCCAAATTCACTCCAGCATTAAGGGATGTGGGTGTTGGCCCTGTCCTTTTGTCTCTTAACTCGTCTAGCAAACCCAGGGTGTGGGCCATCAATTTGGGTCTGCACTCATTCAGCACTCATATAGGCCCAATCGATAGACCTACACATGTTTCAGATATTGTGTGGCCTCCTGTTTGGAATCCCTATGTGGGTCAATTTTAGGATGCAGCATACAACTGGTTGTGGGCTATCATTTCTCTATTGGAATTTGGTCATCATGAAAGGATCGACTTGATTTGATGGCATCATGGGTCATACCTGACCCTTGTTTACAATGGACATGTCATTTGGATGGTTTATCAGATGGATATTTTAAATGTTTGGTTTTTTAATCACGTAAAACTTTTAAGTGTCAGATTTGATCAATCCATCCTAGGGATACATCAGAAGCATCTATCTGCACATGTAGATGATCACATCCAACATTTATTTTTAGATTGTCCATTTTGTGATCATTGGGTCTAGGTTTGTATTACCCATTGTTAACATACAAATTCTGATTAGGCCCACTCATGGGCCCATTACCTATCATTTAAGAGCTGCATGGATTTGCCAATAATCCATTTGGGGCCAAATTAAGCTATTTTTGGATAATTCGTTTGGGGTAGGATTAAAGCGCAATCCTAAGTCTAAATTTTGTGGGATTGGATTTGATTGTGTTAGCCACTACAGTGACCTCAATTAGTGAAGATTTTCACAATTCTAGACTTGTAATATTGGGTTTAAAGGAGTGCATACAGTTGTGTTTGTTCCCCATGCAGATGGTGACGAAAACACAGACGTTCACCATTTTAGTAGGGATATGAACACATGATTGTAGTCCTGAGTCGAAAATCATGGAGTTGGATCTGGTAGTGTTAGCCACCACAGTGACCACTATCAGTGAAGATTTGCACGAATTCAGACTTCTAATGTTGGGATTAAGTTAAAAGGATTGCATACAGTTATGTTCACGTCCAACGCAGACGGTGACGAAAACACAAACGATCACCACTTTAGTAAGGACATGAACTCATGCATACGGTGACGAAAACACAGACGATCACCGTTAGATTCCAGTTCAGGAGAACCATCTGCATGTTATGACTTCCACCCACAGGTGGAATCATGATGATGTGGCCGATTCTCGCCAGGATTGATTATTTGGGCCCACATTCATCCTGGATAATTCAATTGAAGGCCCTCAATCAATTGAATGTTTATTCGCCTGAAACTTCATAATATAAAGTCTAATGTGAGTTTATTTTTCAGTTAACATTCCAAACAGCTATAATACAGTCCTGGGATGTATGAAGTTGGACATTGAGATTGTCCTGGGATGTATGAAGTTGGACATTGCCCTGAGAGAGCCAGAACCTCCTAAGCCTTCATCTGAAAGCAAAGAAGAGGAAAAAGCTCACTATAAGGCCTGGACAGAGTCTAATATAATGTGCCTCAAAATCATGAAGTACGCGATTTCAGAGGCCATGAAGGGTGCCATGCCTAGTACAGATAAGGCCAAAGACTTCTTGACCGAGATAGGCAAGCGTTTCACGAAATCAGAAAAGGCTGAATTATGTTCATTACTCAGTAAACTGATCCGTGCAACCTATAACGGTAAAGGAAACATAAGGGAATTCATTATAGAACAGATCCAAGTAGTATCCAAGATACGCAACTTAGGACTGAAATTTGATGATAATCAGCTTGTCTATCTGATCATGATCTCTCTGCCTCCTCAATACAGTACGTTCCAGGTGAATTTCAATACTATTAAGGACAAATGGACGTTAGACAAACTGATTTCTCAGTGCGTCCAAGAAGAGGAAAGGTTGGCTAAGCAAGGCATCGTACATAATGTAAATTTCGTAACCCCAGGACAAGGGAGAAAATGGAAGAATAAGAAAAGGAAGCAAAATTCAGAAAAATGTTCTTTGGATCCTACAGGTGGCAATCAGCCACAATCTAAAGGCAAAGCAAAGAAGAAAATACGGGGTCCTGATGATGGATGTTTCTTCTGCAATAAGCCAGGACATCAGAAAAAGGACTGCGAAGGCTTTAAAGCATGGTTGATAAAGAAAGGTAATCATCATGATCTTGTTTGTTTTGAAAGCAATCTAACTGAAGTATCTACAGATTCCTGATGGATAGACTATAGCACTTCTATTCACATATGCACTTCCATGCAGGATATACTACAGAGCCAAATGCCAACTGACACGGAGCAATCAGTGTGCATTGGCAATAGGCGTAAAAGTGAACGTTGCGGCAGTAAGAGTCTACAGACTTAGATTAGCAAATGGCCATTATTAGACCAAGTAGATATTTTTATGTGCCTTTTATAAGGCGAAATTTAATTTTTTAATTTCCTTTTTCAGTTAAATGTGGATGCCCTTTTAAATTTAAGAATGAAAGTTTTAATATTTACTTTGGTTTGAATTTAGTTGGCCATAATTTTTTTGTGAATGAGCTATGTCGGTTGAACCTACACATCGCAAACGTTGTAAACATATACCTGCAGTATAATAGAGCAGGAATAAAGAGAATAAAGAGGAATGAAGTTTTCTCCATTTTATGGCATAGGCAATTAGGCCACATCTCTTGTGAGATAATGGAAAGGCTTGTGCGGGATGGAATACTTCAATCCTTGGATTTCTCTTATTTTAAAGATTGCACAAATTGCATTAAGAGAAAACAGACTAGAATCAGGAAAAATGAACCAATCAGAAATGTAGGACTACTAGAAGTGATATACACAGATATTTGTAGTCCATTCCCTATAGTCTCATGGAGTGGACACAAATAATTTATCACTTTTATAAACGTCTACTTTCACTACAGATCCATGAACCTAATAAATGAGAAATCAGATTCTTCATTTTTTGTGATATTTTCTTTATCATAGGCATCGAGATTCATCGGAATAGATCTCGAGGACTGCTTGATTTGTCACAGAGATTCTACATTGGTAGGATACTCGAGCGATTTGGCATGCAAAGTTGTTTTCATACTTCATGACCTATAACTAAAGGTGACAAGTTCAGAAGTGTTTTCAGTACCTCAAGAATGATTTAGAAAAGGACCGCATAAAGTAAATTCCGTACGCGTCAGCAGTGGGAGTATAATGTATGCTCAGTTCTGTACGCGCCCGGATATTACTTTTATGGTTTGGAATATTGGGCAGGTAACTGCAGAGAGCGTTGCGCTACCTGCAATGGACGAAAGACTTTAAACTCACCTACAGAAAGCCGACCATTTGGATTTGGTCGATTATTTAGACGCAGATTATGCTGGCTGCGTCGACACAAGAAAGTCCACGTCCAGTTATATTTCTTTCTTATGAGTGGAGGAACTGTGTCTTGGAAAAGTGTAAAACGATCCACCACAGCTTCATCCACTATAAAGGCAGAATTTGTCGCATGTCACGAAGCTACAAATCAGGCGATGTGGCTACAGTACTTTTCTCATTGGTTTATGGGTCTTGGAGCATATCCCAAAACCTATGAAATTTTTTTGTGACAGTTCAGTTGCAATACATTTCTCGTACAACAGTGAGCATTCATCAAGGTCGAGGCATATCGACATAAAGTATCATATTGTAAGTGATAGAGTGCGGGATCATCAAGTGTCTATTAAGGTTTATCGGTACTAAAGAGATCATAACTAATCCTCTCACTAAAGGGCTTCCTGTGGCGCCATTTCAGGAGTATGTAGTGTCTATGGGAGTCATGACCTCGTAGATACATTCAGTTAGTGGGAGTTTTCAGATTCAGTATAGATCTATATTTTGTTCAAGACACTCGTGGAGATCTCATATACTTTGATGATTCCATCTTTTGGTTTATACTATTTCTCATTTGGTGTGCACAATATATTTTGAGAATAGTAGAATTTCAGTATTGTCTCATTGGAGACATCTTAAGAAAGCTCCTAGGACCTCTTGAAGGTAGGCACTTTCAATCACACTTGAGTATAACCTTCATACCACACGACCATGTTCACAATCTACGTCATTAAGATTGATGATACCAGTGACCGTGATTCGTCTCACTTCGCCTCAATTAATGTTGTGTAGACTACCACGATCCAGTATTAGTAATCTTGATGGACTAAATTGGAAAAGACGTTGTCCACAGAATCTGACATATTGGTTGACCACTTAAGTATAAATAAAATCCGTGACATTGAACAGTATGGCCCAAGTGGGAGAATGTAAGTTTTCTATATAGTAGGCCGACTGATCAATGGTCCAGATTTGAATACAGATGCAGATTCATGTGTAGACTGATCAGTGGACCCCACTATAGTCGTGATCTACAGAATTAAGAGGGGTTGCGCGTCTACACTGCCTATGACAGTATTGTAGTTGAACATGGATTCCTGATAGCCAAATTCGTGTGGAGCAAGGGTGACAGTGTTTTGGTGGGTTTCAAACACTGCCACACCCACTACAAACCCTATTTAAAGGGTGATGGGTCCCCAATCCGGGAAGACACTGAAAACAACCCCCATCTAAGGTTTTCTCTACAGCAATCCCAGGAGAGGAAGATCCAGATCTCTAATTTGAGATGGCCCAGCAGACAGGTATATCTTTATTCCAGTTCTTCAATCTACATATCTGATGCACAGCAAGGTCCTATATATTCCGCAATATAGAGATTCTTACAAATCATTCACTCAAAATATGAAATTTTATAGTAGAAATTAGAAAGAAAATAATAGTTTTTTCTTTAAAAGAATGAAAATCCTATTTTAGATTTAAAAATAAAAAATAAATCGAAGGGATGCATACACTGCACACACCCTAGTTGGATGGCAATATGGCATACACTGCATGCATCAATCGAAGGGGCAGATAAAATACACACTGCACACAACATGTGTCAAGTGTCGGCCCACACCCGATGTCATACTCATATTAAACTCATAGCGACACCCACAACCATTTAGCTACACCCATATACAGCCATTGTCAGACTAAGCTTGGGACCAGTGGACATACTTAGCTCACTCAACCCACACATTATTAGACCATCTGCGCTTTAGTCATTTCTAGTGTCAATCAAACTCATCCACATGGTTTGAAGACTCCTGCAAGTCGACTTGGGCTCGATCATACCTGAGTCAAGTCCATTACCAAGTCTTGGAAGGCATGTTGTAATTGAGCTGACTCGTGAATCGCTTAAGAATCACACAAGATCAGAGCAAGTCTGCCTGAGCCAGTCCATGCGCCTTCGCATGACTCGAACGTTCTCCATTTTTTTTTTTTTTTTTTAATGTCTTCCATTTTTTAAATATCATCCAAGTCCAGCCAGGTGGGTGCGACCCTGACCATGGGCCCACCTCGATGTATGTGTTGGATATCCACACCGTCTATCAGTTTTGCTAGCTCCTTTTAAGATATGTCCCAAAAATGAGGCAGATCCAATCTCAGGTGGAATACACTACAGGAAAACAGTTGGGCTTGAAGGACAACCATGAAAAACTTCCTAGGACACACTAATGTTTAATTGCCATGAAAACTGTTGATAAGGTCACACAGAGCCGGATGAAGGGAAAACACGAATAGCAACTTGATCAAAAACTTCTGTGGCCTTCAAGAAGATTTTAATGGTGGAAATTCAATCCCTACAGTGTGGTTTACCTGATATCTGATATTTGGATTTGATTTATTTCTGGGAATAAACTATAAAATGAGCTGGAAAAACAGATGGACAGCGTGGATATACAACTCAAGGTGGGCCACACCATCAGGGTCACACCCACCTGCCTTGATCCGGGGTCGCCGCTAATCGCGCCCCTGTGGATGGTCTACCAAACTTAGACCTGACGGTCCTATCTGCCCATTGAATATTGACGATTTGGTCAGACAGCATGTGCTCCCATTGTCCAGTCATCTAAGAGGAAAGACTAGTGGGTCGTTTGGACACACAACTGAATTAAATTACAATAAATCAATTCATCAAAGAGGACATTACCCACCATAATTCACACTGTTTTTTAATCAAATAACAAAAACCAAATCCCTGACTACAATTCCACGAGTTACCAACTTGAATTTGTATGATCCTGACCGTCATTTGGGATACCTTTCATCCAAAATAAGGCCCACTATATGAACAGTCTGGATCTCATGAACAAGTGCACAGCGAAGAAACAATAATGTCCGAGGGGGCACTTAAGATCCACACCATTCACACTGCAGCATACCTAATCAATGGCCTAGATATCTGACGGGTACAATCTGTTGGGATTGGACGCCTCTAATCTCCATGCACGAAGGCCATTGATTGGTCGGTCATGGTGGAGATGTAAACAGCAAGCATTGGAGTGTTTTGGGCATCCGGTCGGTCGACAATTTCCTTGTTGAGAGTTCTAGGGTAAGAGAAAGAGTTATGTGCAAGAAAAAGTGCTATGTGAAAGCTTGGAGTTCTTTGGGATGATGGATGGGTTTGTCCTTGTCATGTGAGAATTAACTTTGTTAGCTTTAAATTTTTCTTGTGAGCTGTGATCCGAGTTGTGTTGTTCTTATATGTCTTATAACTTCTAATATCAATGGATAGGTGTCGCTTTGTGCGGTGATTTTTTTTTACCGTGAGGGATTTTTCCACGTAAAAATCAAATTACCTCTTGTGTGTGTCAATTTGCTTGTGTGATTGCTATTGTGGTATATTTTTTGCTGAAAGTAATTAATGATGCTCCTAACCCTAGCACAATCAACCAGGATCTCTATACGTGTTCTCAACTCTCCATTGAATGTCGACCTTTTAACCAAAGAAGAGTTTCTTCGTACTCAGGTTGGGTATGATGCGGGCACTCAGAAATTGCACACGTGACATACATCAACTCAAACAAAACCATGTTGTGCAGCTCACTGTCACCTGACCACAATCCCATGATCAGATTGATTGAACCATCCTAAACTTTGATCCATGGACCCTCGTTTGAAGAAACAGGACTGGATATTTTTCATTTTTAACCGTCCAATAAATATCCACTAACCCGATAGCCATCTTATTTTGGACCGTCTAATTTCTAATAACCTGCGGATCAACCATCACTCTCTGCCATAGTATTAAAGTCGTTTCTGTTAATTGGAGGGTGTGCTATTTCAATATAAAAAAACGTAAATAAAGTGTACGGAAATGAAAAAGAAGGTGGTCACACCTATCAAATCATAAGAAGAAGAAAAACCCACAAAAAAACAAACAAAAAAAAAAGGCAAAATATAAAACTATCAATACTACCATTTCATATAATATAAATCCCAAATATAGAACAAACCCATTACATAAAATAGGCAGAGAGCTGCTGCGGGCTACGCTTTCCTTTTTGCAGCCACTTCAACCGCTACTACTGTTTTTTTCAACCACCCATTAAAAACACTCATTACTAGTAAAAAAGTTCCAAAACACACCCCTTTTTCTCTCTCTTTTCCCTACCAAAATCCCCATCAAACACTCTCTTCAGTCTTTTACTTTTTTTAACTTTTAACCCCCCTCGTTTTGCTTTCTCACTAGAAAATCTGAAAAAGAAAACGAAAAAAGAAACCCAAACCATTTGAATTTTGCGCCTAAAAACTAAGGCGGGAAGCATGATTTGAATTCTGTTAGACCCTGAAGTTCTTGCCGGTGAACGTCTGGCCGAACTGCCAGTTGGCCGGCGCGATGTTCCAGGAGGTCGACTTGCGGCGATCGCTGGCGGTGACACGGAAGGAGAGGGACTGACCCACCAGAACTGCATTCGACTGCCAGTTCTGGCCCCAGTTGCGGCTCATGCTCATCCATCCCGTCTTCGCTCCCTTCACGCTGACGTGGACGATGTCGCCGGCACCGGCGACGTTCGAGATCAGGACGAGGTTGAAGTATCGAAAGCCGTTGATGGTGAATCTGATCCCTCCTAGTTTCCGGCACGGCACCCTGTTTCAACACAGCACGAAAATAAAAATACATTAGCCCCAATGCTAACGTGCGCAGGGGACATTCAAGTCCTTTTCGTGGAAATTGCGCCTTTTGGTACTTTTGGTAATGTGATGAATGGAATCAATGGGAAATGAAAAGCTGCTTTTTGGTATGCTTTAAAACATGCGGTGTACATAAAATGCTGATGGACGGTTTGGATGTAATAATGCATCACAGAGGCCTCACATCATTCCACATCGGGTAACAAATGTATATATATATATATATATATATATATAGCCTAGTGAAAGCGCTAACTTACGCCGGGTGTGCGTTAATCAACGGTTGCAAGGGTATTGCGGTCCTTTCACAAGTATAAAGAAATTCGATAAAAGGGTAAAAACGGGAAAATACTGTTATACGCCGATAAAAGAGCCTGCGACAGTAGGATGTCGAAAATGACAGAACATCGGCGTGGAAGGGCGAGGGAAAAGTAACCACGAACAGGGGCAAAACCGTCATCTTTTGACTGGAAATGAACGGCGGAGGACAAAAGAAAAGGAGTGAATTTTTTATAGATTAAATGACCAAAATACCCATATTCCACCGTCCGGTTGGACGGCGTAGATTTCAATGGTAGGAATTTCCACCTTTTGCTTTATTGCGGCCCACTTGAGTCTTGGATCCCGTTCATTTTTTTTGTGACAACGCCTAATATGATCTCACAAAACGGTTGGACGGCGTAGATTTCACACAAATATCAGTGGGCCCCATCTAGATTCCGAGCGCAGGAGATGCCTGCGAAAGGCTGTCCACTATTCGGTAAGGAAGAATGACCCCACACGTGTTACGATTACCGTCGGCTATTTCATGGCCGGAATCAGACGCACACTAGGGTTTTTTGGTTGAGGTATACCTCCCAGATTCAATCTCTCTAATACGGTGAAACGACTTAACGTGCATTAAATCCACACCGTTCATCAGTTTCACCACCCCTAATTGGCCTTGATCCCCCCAACAATCAAGTGGAACACAGGTCCTGGGCCACCTTAGTTTGGGAATCCTGCGATTTTTTGGCACTACTTAAATCCTGATGACGCACATGAAGATGAATGGATTGGATCAGATACAGACACGCCGCTGGGCCCTGGAATTCCATCCCAACTGTTTCCTGCAGCGTGGCACACCCAACCATCGGATCATCATGATTTTGGGCCTACATGGTGGATACGTGGAAACATAACTGCTGGACGGTTGGATCTAAGGACGGGACTTGGCTGCGACCCACAGAAGAAGCCATATGGCTGGGACCCTGGCCGTGGGGCTCACCTCGATCTATGCAATTCATACATCTACACCATTTATCCGTTTTGCCAGCTAATTTTAGGACATGGGCCCAAAGATGAAGCGGATCCAAACCTCAAGTGGACCACACCACAAGATGCTGAATGCGTGCTACTCCAGCCGGGACAGACTCTGTCCTGGCAGGGGCTCTGTGGACCACAGTGATGTATGTGTTTCATCCACGCCGTCCATCAATTTTAACAGGGCCACACCAAACGAATCAGTGGTAATAATGCCGTCACCATTGAAACCTTCAGAGGACCAACGGTAGACATTAAACCCCTCAGGATCTGCCTCATTTTTTGGGCTCATGCCTTAAAATAATGATATTTTAAAATGGATAGACGACGTGGATAAAACACATAAATCATGGTGGGCCCCACCGAGCCGGATGGGACGCAATCCACGCCACGACTAAAGGGACTAACTATCACACGTGCCAATGGCACTCGTGGGAAAGATCTACGCTCTCCATCAACAGGGCCACACAGGTCTTCGGTACAAAAACACAGCACGTTTCCCTCTTCCGGTAGGAGAGCATCGAAATGGTACTGATAACCAGAAAAACCGGTTCACAGTACCGGATTCTGACACAAAAAACGCGTCTCCCTTCGCCGGTAACCGGAATCTGACCCACAATGTCATTAGTGTACTGGAATCCAAAAGGTCATTTTTGTAAATCCAACCTAAATCTGACGCAGTACTTCTAAAAATAGAAAACATTAACCGACCTAGACGACGGGATCTGACCCACATCGCCGGAAAAACTCACCTGCGGAAAGCTACGGGAACGATTCCGGCACGGTACTCGGCGATCTTGAGGAACATGGGCATGGCGAGATCGAAGTGGGGGCGAGGAGGGTTGCACCAGCCTCCATTGTCGCTGGGAAGAGCGTAGTTCGGCGGGCAGAAGTTCGTAGCGGTGATGAGAATCGAAGGGCTGCCGGAATGGCACCATCTCGGATCGTCAGCGCATTTTATCTCGAAGCAGGCTCCGCAGCTCAGACCGTCGTTGAAGAGCGCCGTGCTGAGAGCTGCCGTGCTTACGCCGTAGCCCTGGCTGTAGAGATTCCCATATCCGCAAGCTCCGCCTGCAAAAAGGAGAAGAGATTTGAGTTGGGTTTTGTTGTAAAAAGGGATTTCGCTTCGGGAGAAGGATTTGGAAGAAAAATGGAGGATTTGAAGTGAGATTTGAAAGGTTTGGGGAAAATGCAAACATGGAAATGCGTTTTCCATGGAGCTGAAAGCGGGTTTTTCATGCTTCAATGGAAAATGCAGAAACAGACGTGGGTTTCGTCTCTTGTACAAAAATGCAGAGATAATGTGGGTTTTACATGCTTGAAGAAGAAGAAAACAGAGCCAGGTTGAAGAACCAGAGGTGGGTTTTGTATTTTGGGTTGAAAATTGCAGAGATAGTAAAAAGGGTTTGGGGGTGTTTGGAAGAAGAAGAAGAAGAAGAAGAAGAAGTAGAAGAAGAAACAGAGCTTCAGGTAAGTTTTTTAAGAAACAGACGGAAAAATGAGGAGGAAGAAGAAGAAGCAGGGAAATGCAAACGTCCGTCATAACGGAGGAGAAGAGAATGAGATTCGTTTCTAGGATAACGCGGAGAAAAAACGAACGGCTTTTTGACTTCTTGTCAAGAAAAAGTACAGACCATTCAACTGCACAGCAGTATAAAGATAAATAATAATAAAAACCCTAGCCCGGAATCTGACCCACAGCCCGGGAAAGAAAAAAAGCAACATGAGTCACCTTCTTCTGACGCATTACCGGCAAAAGCAGAAAGAGAGAGACCACTCCATTACACAATAACAGAAAAGACAAACAATGCCGGAATCTGACCCACAGCCGGAAAAATCGACGTCTTCTGACGCACTACCGGCAAAAACAGAGAAGTGACGGTTTTCGGTCACATACCCATAGTACCAGAGGCATCGCTCCCTCCATAGAAGGTGGCGTGCGCGTTCTGCCACGGCCCGCCTGAGTAAACGCCCGGAATTCGGGCGTCGGCGAGCGTCAAAAACGAGATGAGCGAAGCGACGGCGATGACGACTCCTACAGTAGCCATACCGCTATAGTAGAGAGAGAGAGAGGGAGAGAAGGGATGAAGGAAGGAGTGAGGAAGGTGGAGTATTTAAGGAGGGTTGAAGGAGGGCAGAAAAGGAACTGTGGACAGGAGTAATTAATAGCTCTGCCCCACTGGAATCAAATCCTCAAATGGAAAAAGAAGATGTGGGCTCCAGTGGTACCGCAACTACCGTAAGCTTACGGTTGTACTAAGAAGATGTGGGCCCCACGTGATTTATGAAGGACATCCAAACCGTCCATGAGATTCTTGAGCTCATGTTAACCACAGGATTTAAAAAAATCATCCCAATAAAATTGTTGTGTTGGTCACATAACATGGATTAACATGGGAGGGAATACTAATCCTTATTTCATCAAGGCCCACCTGAGTTTCAAAACAACCTAGTTTATGGCTTGACCCTTCATCCAAAACAGATGAAGTAGTTTTTGTGTACTGGATTTCAGATAAAATACATAGTGGGCCTACTATTCAAATCAATGGTAAGTGTTCACTCTGGAAAGATTCGATATTGTGTGACCCATCTGAGATTTGGAATGGTATGATTTTACGATACCTAATTTATATTGAGATCTCTCATCTTATGAACGGATTGGATGTGATGAATACATTAAGTGGGCACCACTTCTTTACTGTACCACTGTTTCTCACGGTGGTATCGATACCACCAGAGTGCGCCCTAATGAGAAAGGGAAGGGCATGATGGCGGAAAACCGGTCACTCGGCGCAACGCTCGTATTTTTTTGCTTCATTGACCAAAATAACCCTAGGGTTTTTCGCAGGGGGTAGTAACTAACATGTACGGCCCACTGAGGACGGTTGCAGTGCCGAGTGGTCCCAGATAAATCTGATAAAATCTTTTATGGTTAAAGCATCGTCTGATTAGCGTGGGTTTTGGACCATACTATGTTGGGGGCAGAGGGGAGCGGATTAGGTGCAGCCCTGCCTCAGCCAACATGGTGCGGACCTGTCTGTGGGCCCCCACCTTGATGTATGTATTTTATATCCACACAGTCCAACCATTTTTCCAGGTTATTCTAGGGCATGAGCCAAAAAATGAAACAGATATGAATTCCAGGTGGACGACACCATAGGAAATATTAGTGATTGAGTGCCCACCATTAAAAACTTCCTGAGGTCCAGAGTAATGTTTATTTGCCATCCAACTTGTTGATAAGGTCCCAGAGACCTGGATGAAATCTAAGACTAAATATTAGCTTGATCCAAAACTTTTGCGGGCTAAAAGAAGTTTTTAATGGTTCATCAACACGGATTCATGTGGTTTGGTCCACCAGAAATTTGGATCTGCTTTGTTTTAGCTCATGCTTAAAATGAGCTGGCAAAATGGATGGACTGCGTGGATATACAATACATATGTCACGATGGGGCCCATCATCAGGGTCGCACCATGTTGGGTGAGGCCAAGGTGGCACCTAATTGGCTCTTGTTTGGTGGTCTGGATTGGATGTAAATGTCTCGCCACATACATGTAACCAAAAGTTACAAGGGTCATAACAATGTCTCCGTGAAATGCACTCCCACACTTGCTCAGTCATGTCAGGTCGTGTGCCTGAAAATGAGGCAAGCTCACACTATCTAATTCCATTATAATAATGGAAGAACTCGCCCACCATCATAGCCTTCTTATACGTGCAGAAGTTTTGATTGTTTTACCTTCATCCTTGTGGGCTACCTGAATGCGTGCAACCATCTATACACACCTCACCTCACCTCAGGCTGATATGCTGATAAAAGTAAGACTGTTTAGGTGGATGGTAAAACACTAATCCAAATCCTGGTATAAACGCAAAACCCTAACTTAAAACCCAACCCTAATCTAAAGCTTAACCATAAGAAAAGACCTAATCAAACTGGTCAACCTATTGAGTTGACTCGCCCAGTCAGCCTGCCCAATCCATCAACCCACTGAGTCAATCTGAACCCTAAATCGGGCCTAAACCAAGCCCAAGGTCAAAGCTCGTTCAAAGAGAAAGGTGCAAACATCAAAGCATTATCCTTCAAAGCAGAGCCAACAAATGTGTGAGGGGCTCCACCTACCAAAGTAGGAGTTCCTGTACAATACTGGCAGCCCCTAAGTGGCCACCGACCATGTGGCGGGTCTGTTGCCTTAGCAAGAGCCATAATACCTGTCTGTCTTACCTTTTGCAATTCCTATTCATGTGGCTCAATCAACTAACTCTGATACCCCTCTGCTTTACCCATATTTACCACTTTACCAACCTATTTAACCCATGAAATGATGCTACATGACAATCTTAAATCTAAATTATCTAATCCCTTTACAACCTTGGACTTTACCAAAATCACAGAAGAACCGGGTTTGGAGGCTATAATAAGCCCCTTCCCCTTCTCGTTTAGATCATCCTTGACCATCCTCTACATCCCAGGAAATCCCTTAAGCCTAGCCTTTCATCTCTACCCACCAAAGAGAGTGAGAGTGAAATAGAGAGTCTAGCCCTGGTTTAGCTTAGCCTATCCATCGTCCAAACTCCCTAAGCCACTTAAGTCCTAATCAAAGTCACTCGATCTAGCCTTTACAATACTATCGTCAATCCAATCATTCAGTTTCATTCAACTGAGCATTAGCCTAGTGCAACATTCATTCCCTTCTCAACCCCCTTGCTCATCTCATCCAGCGACATTGCATCCCGCCACCTCTAATACCTAATTGGTTTGGGCATATGCTCTGTGGCTTACCAATATAATCAAACCCTGCCCATCAGAAACATGGCTGATTAATTTATACCTTGCCATAAACATTGTATATAATTACATATACCTTGTATACATAGCACTTAGCACACTATCAGTTCAAACGTACGCTTTGAGGCCTGCCGACATAGTCGAATCCTGTTGATCAGAAATTTAGATTGATTGGTTTTATGCACGGCAAATGGATAGTGGAGGCAAATCCATCTGTCCAAAACTATAGCATGTCATCAGTGATGTTGGGCACTATAAAACCCACCATGATGTATGTATTTTCTCCACCCTATGCATCTTTTTTGCAAGCTCATTTTAGGACATGAGCTAAACAAATGAAGCAGATTAGAAGTTGAAGTGGACCACATTATAGGAAACAGTAGTAATTAAAATACTTGCCATTGAAAATTTCTCGAGGGCCACAAAAGTTTTGGGTCAAGCTAATATTTGGATCCAAATAAACATTGTGGTGGGCCTTAGGAATGTTTTAATGATGGGTGTCATTATCTACACTATTTTGTGTGGTGTAGTCCACTTGAGCTTCGAATCTACTTCATTTTTTACACATGCCCTAAAATGAACTGTCAAAACAGATGAATGGTGCAGATATAAAAGGAACACATCACAATGGACCTCATAGTGCCCAATTGGGTGGTGTTAGGATCACCACCCAATCGGCTTATGGTAGAGTGAGTGCCACGCAAATATCATAGTGGATTCACTGTAGATGTACATGTAGTGCTTGGCCATATAAAAATATTAATGTAGTATGACACGGCCTTTCCATTTTTTTCATCTCACCCCCTAAGCATAATAACAAGGGGATAATTTCTACTTAGTACTAATTGTTTACACCTAGCTTGTGTAGTCTACGTTACCTAATGAAACATTGTCATGTGCTATCACTTACGTACTAATGACGGGAGGTAAATCGCACTCACACTCGAATAATCTTCAATCCATACTTTTCGGCGATACATAGCCTGTAAAAAGTAGAAAGGTGTTAAATCACCACTTTCTCTAAAAGCTTGGGGGACAAGCCTGACTTGTTTATATTGTGAGTGTCCCTCCACCTTTGCTCAGTATGTTTCTATGCAGAGTTCCACAATGCACATGCGGGGGATGTTGGAGTATTAAAGTCCCTTGATATACATTGATACGCCATCCTCTAATGACTCGAGATTTTAAAGAAAGTAGTGATTTGACATGGTATCAGAGCGAAAAGTCATGTGTTCAAATCCCGGAAGCAACAAATATGACACTCGAATATATTATCCTACGGGGGGCTGTTTATGGTGTGAGTTAAGTGTTCATCCACCCTTGCCCTAATATGTTCTCATGCGGAGTTCATATATTCGAATCCTGGAAGCAGAAAATATGCCTTAGTTAATATATTCTCCCATGAGGGGTAAGCCCGACCTGTTTATGGTGTGAATGTCCCTCCACCCTTGCTTATTATGTTCATGTACCTCACAATGGACCTCACAGTGCCCAATTGGGTGGTGTTAGGATCACCACCCAATCGGCTTATGGTAGAGTGAGTGCCACGCAAATATCATAGTGGATTCACTGTAGATGTACATGTAGTGCTTGGCCATATAAAAATATTAATGTAGTATGACACGGCCTTTCCATTTTTTTCATCTCACCCCCTAAGCATAATAACAAGGGGATAATTTCTACTTAGTACTAATTGTTTACACCTAGCTTGTGTAGTCTACGTTACCTAATGAAACATTATCATGTGCTAGCACTTACGTACTAATGACGGGAGGTAAATCATACTCACACTTGAATAATCTTCAATCCATACTTTTCGGCGATATATAGCCTGTAAAAAGTAGAAAGGTGTTAAATCACCACTTTCTCTAAAAGCTTGGGGGACAAGCCTGACTTGTTTATATTGTGAGTGTCCCTCCACCTTTGCTTAGTATGTTTCCATGCAGAGTTCCATAATGCACGTGCGGGGGAGTGTTGGAGTATTAAAGTCCCTTGATATACATTGATACGTCATCCTCTAACAACTCGAGATTTTAAAGAAAGTAGTGATTTGATATGGTATCAGAGTGAAAAGTCATGTGTTCAAATCCCGGAAGCAACAAATATGACACTCGAATATATTATCCTACATGGGGCTGTTTATGGTGTGAGTTAAGTGTTCATCCACCCTTGCCCTAATATGTTCTCATGCGGAGTTCATATGTTCGAATCCTGGAAGCAGAAAATATGCCTCGGTTAATATATTCTCCCATGAGGGGTAAGCCTGACCTGTTTATGGTGTGAATGTCCTTCCACCCTTGCTTATTATGTTCATGTACGGAGTTTCACCCAGCATGTGTGAGGGGGTGTTGGAGTGTTAAAGTCCATTGATATGCATTGATACACCCTCCTCTAATGGCTCGAGCTTTTAGAGCAAGTGGTGATTTGAAAAACGACTTAGAGCTGTATGTACATTGCTATGGAGAAAAAAGGGACACTGCATAAAGGACACGTGATCATCATATAAGAGACACATGTGACCTGCAGCATATGTAAGAAGCTATTTAAAGCCGTGCTGATGCCGAATATCTCGCAATCCAAGATATGCATGATAAGGTGGTCTCACACAATTATGCCAAAAAAAAAAAAAAAAGGAAAAAAAAAAGAGACGATCAATGCATTCTTAGAGACTACAAAAGATTAGAAGAAGACTCGATCCAAAATTAGAAGAAAAAAATATTATGATTGCATAAAAAATTTAAATCTTACTCTAAGACAGCCGAGTCACATTCGAGGATCGGCAAGGAAACTTTAACTCGGCCACCGCCCTTCCAAGTTTATAAAAACAACATTCGACGAAATGCTTCGTACCCTCACCACACACAATGAATTAATCTCTACATTACGATGCTACTATTCCTAACTTTAGCTTGTTAGCTTAGATATTCCACTTTCTGTCCAACCATGTTGCAACAAGTCCAGTATCCTTAGTTAGCTTAGATTGTCTACTATCCAACACCATTGTTGCAGTACGACTTAAGAGTAGATTAAATATCCACGGCCTCCTAAATTCTTACTCGATAAATCACACCAGTCACATCCTATAGACTGCACATCTTTGTTTTGCCCACACAGGTAGTCGTAGGTAATTATCTTTACTTATCTGCTTAGTTTATTCTTTTTTTCTTATTTGGTGATTGCACTGTTCTTCTTTAATCAATAAACTCGGCGAATTGGCCTTAAATTTTAATTTTATTTGCCCATTATTATATTATTGAAAAATCCAAAAACACTAGTTTGGTGTCCGAGGTGACAAGTGTTTAATCAATTTAAGTTGAGTACAACTTTGGCATACCCAACACTATTCCTAATCATAGGTAATTATCTTAATTTGCTTCTCCGTATTGTTTTTTTTTCCCCCCTTATTTGGTGATTATACTGTTCATTTTCTTTAATAAATGAGATCAACAAATCCACCTTAAATTTTAATTTTATTTGTCCATCATCGCATTATTGAGAAATTCAAAAATGTTAGTTTGGCGCGTGAAGTTACAAGCGTTCAATTGATTTGAGTCGAGTATGACTTTAGCATATCTAACACTATTCCTGATCGAACACATTTGACTGAATTTAAGTCATTCATAACATATGTAACCATGTGTCCAGATTGAACAACAACACTGACTCATTAACACAGGGAGTAACATGGGTGAGATCAAGCCGTGTGGAATAATGCAATTAGAAACAGTAACACCCACGCAATGGGCGGGCGTCCCTATCCAGGTTTTCTCCCTTTGTATTGCCCGAGCATGCATCGGATTAGTACAAGATACACCGTACACGGAGACAACATGATTTAGATATTGGATCTTGGTTCATCTTTTAACGGTCCAAACCCGCTAACATGGGAATATTTTAACCCTTTGATCATTGATTCTATTCCTTTTATTACAATTTCTTAACCTTTGGAGGGCTCAAATATTTTAATCTTGGTTGTCCGTATAAGGTGGGGTCCATAAGATTAAGGGTCTCCCTCGTCGTAAAGTTCTGATGTCTCCCATTGTAGTTGTGGATTACGTACAACAAGACCATCAGCATGACGGGATTTTTAGTGTAATAGCCCTCAAGTCTGCCCAATGACGATGCAGCCCTTACGGATTAATGCAGGGCCCACGTTTTCAATATCCACATTGCCCATCCGCTTTGCGTGATCATTTTAGGCCATGAGGCCAAAAATGAAACAGATCCAAATCTCAGGTGGACCACCCCATAGGAAACATTGGTCATTGAATACTCCATCACTAAAAACTTCCTATGGCCCACCATAATGTTTTTGAAATGTTTATTTTCCATCCAACCCGTTGGATGAAGGAGAAAAAAAATCAGTTTGATCCAAAACTTTAGTGGCCCACAAGAAGTTTCTAATTATCAATCACAACTGTTTCCTAGTGATTGCTGATTAAGTGGGCCACCTCGTGATTGGACAAATCCGACCGTTCAATTGTTCTAGTGTTTCACTGATTGAATGTGGACCATACAAATAGGTGTGTATACACGCTAGCTTGGCTAAGCCCACACACGTGTGCATTTCAACCAATGCACACGGCACCACATATGCAAGCATGGAAGAAAGTTGAAATATCAAAGCCATTCATCAGGTGGACTACACAGTTTAGATGTTAACTCCCAAAGATAAAGGCGACCCACTAAGTAGTTGTTGCATGATACAAGAAATAACTGAACGGTCTAGAATTGTTTAGCCGATTTTTAACAGCTAACATTCATTCAATTGATTGTGGCCCATCTGATGAGTAGACAGAGGAGATTATTACGACAGGGCGTCTACATAGTGCTACCCCACTGATGAATGGCTTGGATATTTCACATATCTGCCACGTTGGGGTGTGGTGGCGTGTGCATTAACTGAAACTAACGCGCGTGAAACTCTCTCTACGATATCAGCATAATAGCTACACAATCCTTATCATGGCCCACCGGATCAACGGTCTCGATCACCATCAAGAGGGAAAACACATAGTGGCCGTTGTGGCCGAAGTGTGCACGCTGACGTGGGCGCACTTGTTAGAGATGGGCTTTTCTTACGGGCCCTAGAATTAGCCGGTTGATTCATCAAGTGGACCCCACTTTTTACAAGAAATGGGGAAACAATATGATACAGTAGCCCGCATTTTTGCAGTGGAAGCACAAATGTTGACACGTGGACTCGTGGCTCGGTAGTGTAGACCAGTGGTGGACGACCCATACTGCCTGCGACCCGGAAGCTAGTTGGGGCCCACCATGATATTTACGAGAAATCCGCCCCGTCCATCCGTTTTGCCAGCTGACGTTATGACATGAGCCAAAAAATTAGGCAGATCAACACAAGTTGGCCACACGACTGAAAAAGGTTGGGAGGGAAATGCCTACCTTTGAAACCGAGGGTCCACTGTGACGTGTTTATATTTCATCTAAACCGTTCATAGGGTCATTCCCACTGTGATGAGCTGAAAACACAAAAATATTAGCCTGATTCAAAAATCATGTGGCCCCCACGAATGTTTCAACGGTGGATTGTCAATCCGCGTCTGTGCTGGACGGTGGATGGAGAACGATCAAAACGCCCCCTCTCTCTACATGTCTGTGTAGACAAATTGAACGGTTCATATTGTTCCATCAAAGCAATTTTAAGCCGTACAAGCTAGCATGGCCCCACGTGTCAGAAATAGAAACTCGTGTGAGGCAGCTAAAGAGGGGGATTGGCTGGTGCACCCTACACCAGCGAGGTTGCTGGTGTAGTGACGTCATCAAGTTCTGTGGGTCCTACCATGAGGTACTTTTTATATCCACCATGTAGTGACCTTATGAACAGTTTGGATGACAAATAAACATAATAGTGGATCCTGGGTATGTTTTAACGGTGAGAATCATTATCCTTACTTTCTTTAGTGGTGTGGTCCACTTGAGTTTTGGATATAGCTCATTTTAGGTATCATGCACTAAAATGATCTCGCCAAATGGATGGACAGTTTGGATATACCAAATCCTTCATTGTAGGGTCCACATAGCCTTAATCTTCTTTGAACCGTTCGTACAAACACGGTGCTCGAAGACTGCGCACTCGCTCTGCGTCCGCCACGTCCCTACACCAGCAACATGGCTGGTGTAAGGTGCACCAGCCAATCCGCTTGCAGCTAAGAGGCAGACAAATACCTACGTCTGATAAAGACATTTAAGGATAAAATCCAGAGAAATTTTATGATGCGTGGCCCACGTATTAAAACACCATACACGGATTTTCAATTCTGAGTAGTGGGGCCAATGCTGCTGTTATTGATATCATCCTTTTCTTTTGAACTACCGTGGATGGACTACGGTTCCGTAATTTTCTTCATAAAGCAATTATAGCCTTTTATTTTGAGGTCCACTAATGGACGGTTAAGAAGAAACAAACAACGGTGGACCCCACTCAGCAGAAAAAATCCCAATATCGTTTACTGAGATCCTACAATCGTGGAGATTTTTTCAACGTTCTCTGTCCATGGTTCGGCTCAACAGAGCAACGGTCGGGATTACATAACCATTGCCCCCAGATGCGGATTTCCTGCGAAAGCCTTTCCCTACAAGTTCCTGCGCTGGGATGCTAGGTGGGGCCCACTGTGATATTCCATCGAGTCCATTCAGTCCATCCGTTTTAGGATATGAAATAAAAAAAAAATAGGTGGATCGAAAACTCAAGTGGGCCACAGGAGAGGAAACATTGGGGATTCAGTGACCACCGTTGAAACATTTTCATGGCCACAAAAGTTTCGTATCATGCTAATTTTTTTTGTGTTTTCATTTCATCCAAGTGGGAATGACCTTATAAACGGTTTGGATAGCATATAACATCAAGGTGGAGCCCAGGAAGACTTCAACGGCTTCCCCCGTTTTCCCTCTTGTGTGTCCCTCTTGAGTTCTGGATCCGCCTCGTTTTTTGTCTCATTTCCTGAAATGAGATTGTAAAATGGATGGATAGGGTGGATTTCTCACAAACATCTCGGTGGGCCCCACCCAGCATCCCAGCGCAGGACCTTCCCGTAAAAGCCTTTCGCAGGAAATCCGCGTCCGATTCCTACTACCTTTAATTGGACGCAAATAACTCTAACCTCCGTGGGCCCACCGTGACGTATATGAAGATATGCCGTCCATGAATGTGGGGCCCACCTTGGTGCTTTTACCTTATATCCATGCCGTTCATCCGTTTCCCCAGCTCTTTGGGGGGCATGAACCTAAAAATTCAGCAGATAAAAATCTCAGGTGGACCACACCTCAGGAAACAGTGGCGATTGAAAGCCCACCATTAAAAACTTTATGGGGGTCACCTGAATGTTTATTTTCCATCCAACCTTTTGATGAGGTCACTAAGACCTAGATGAAGGGACATCACAAATATCAGCCTAATCCAAAACTCTTGTGGACCACAACAAATTTTTAATGATAAATCACCACTCTTTCATGTGGTGTAGTCAACATGAGATTTTGATCTTCTTTATTTTTTGACTCGTGCCCTAAAAAGAGCTGTCAAAACGGATGGACAGTGTGGATATAAGACAAATACATCACGGTGGGCCCCACAGTCGAGGATCACGACCTCAGTGGATCCGGAATCCACCGACACCGCGTCCGTATTTTCCCGCGGGTTGGTGGGCATATGGACATCAAGGTGGGCCCAGTAAGGTTTCAACGGTTGCCTTTCCACCTCCATTATTTCCAGTGGTGTGGCCCACTCGAGTCTTGAATGTAGCTGATTTTTGAAATCAGGTCCTACTATGGGATGGCTCAACCAATTGACGGTTAATAAAAACAAGTGCAAATTAACCATGGGTTAGGATCATTCAATAAATACGAGTTTTAGACGACGACCTATCTTCAGTGAGCCCCACATTCTGGACGGTTTGATTTGAGTTAGCGTTGCCCAGTGGGTGTGTGTGGGGGTGTGAATGTGTGTAAAATAAATAATAATAATTAAAAAAAAAAAAAAAAAAAACAACCTATGCTGGAAGCAAAGCGTTTTCTCTTCTCAGTTAGTTATCTGATACTCGGCTTCGTATGACTCTTGATACACAGGCACTGAAGAACGGTACACGTGGCTTATTTTAAACCAAATCAAACTGATTGAATTGTGGAACACTGTCGTTATTTACAGTATAGACGGCCTGGATATAAAACACATACATCAAGGTGGGCTCCACACACGGACCTGGATGTCATCTTGATCAAAAACCTTTGTGGCCTCCAATAAGTTTTTAACGGTGGATGTTCAATCACCACTGTTTCCTGTGGTATGGTCCACCTGAGATTTGGATCTGCTTCGGTTTTGGGCCCATGCCCTGAAATGAGCTGGCAAAACCGATGGACGGCGTGGATGTGAAATACATACATCACGGTGGCCCTACAGTCAACGATCCACCTAACTCGGTGATCCCCGGATCCACCTAACACGCGTCCGTGATGGACGGTGCAGATAGGCAATGTGGATGCCAACTAGATGCACGAGAAAGTTACACAGTATCATTTAATTTTAAACGCGTGCCAGAGCCGTACATATCCACACGCGTGTGTGTATCTCAAAGCGTGACACTCGTGTGAGATCTGACCTTCACATCAGTTGAGCTACATTGTTTAGATCCTGTAGCATAAAAATCAGTCGATTTAACACTTCAGGTGGGCCACAGTATATTAAAATAAATAAATGGCTAGAAAAAAATTCTGACCATCAATTTAATTTGAATATTGTGGCCCACATGATCTTTTAAAATATCTGAATTTATAGCACGAAGAGCTGACCGCTGTTTCCAAACTTTTGGTAAGCTCAGATCTCACACGTGTTTTATATCTGAATGTGTGGCCTCTGTGGATATGTACGGTTCTACACGCGCGTGGAATTAACAAACCTCATCTTTTCTAAAAGAGGAAAAAAAAAGTGGGTGCCGGTGTCCCTCGGGACACCTAACTCTAACTGAGCCCAGCCCTAACAAACCAAAAACCCCACGTCGGCTGGGCCCCAGCTGCACCCCGTGTTCAACGGTCCACCTATCCCGCTGGTCAATAACCGTACGTGGGTCCCATCTCCAGCCTTACGCACACGCACTCGACCTTTTGTCCTTTTGTTTTATTTTTATTATTTTTATTATTTTTATTAAATGGTGTTTTTGCCATACTATTAGTTGACGTGGCAAGATTTGATTGGTGGAGTCCAGATGGGCCCGGGCCTTTTTAAGGGTTTTGGCCGTCCAAAGCTTTCTTTTTATCCGTCCAGCTGATTCTAATCAGTTTTTCGGCTATTTTTTTTAATCTTATGCTACATCCATAACTGGGCCATGGTTTGGACGGTTTGGATTGGCATTCTTGCATGCTGTAGCCTCAATGGATGAGTCGCCACAGGACGTGGCATGGGTACTACCCCGTCCGCTCCTGGCTACGAAGGGACGACGACTCTGAGGGGCTACCTTGATGTATGGGTTTTATCCACACCGTCCATCCATTTTTCCCATATCATTTTTGGGTAAAAGCTAAAAATGATAAATTTCTGAGGCTCAAGTGGACCACACAGTGGGGATTAAACACTTACCGTTGAAAACTTTAAATTGGCCACAAAAGTTTTGGATCATGCTGATATTTGTGTTATCCGTTCATCTAAGTATATGTGACATTATGGACAGTTCGGATGGAAATTAACCATCACGTTGGGACCTAGGAACGGTAGTTTCCATTTTCACTGCTCCTTCCTGTGGTGTGGTCCACATGAGCATTGGATATGCCTCAAGTTTAGTAATTTAGCCTAAAATGATGTGAAAAATTGAATGGACGGTGCGGATAAAATCCATACATAAAGAAGACCCCTCAGAGCCTCTGTCGGTTCCTAGCCAGGGAAGGGCGGTTGTAGTACCCAATCCGTGTCCGTCGCCACAGGTTAGCTGTGAAAACGCACTATTTTAGTAGCCCACCTTTTCATTTGGTTGGGCGTGGGACTTAAAAAGAGAAAATCTTTTGGTGCGTTGCGTTTGACGGCTGCTTGAGTCTGTATGTGGCCCACCGCCAGAAATTCACACTAGCTGAGCAGTCCCAGCTGTCCGTTGGCTTGGGTAAGCGATTGTCGTATTCACTACCGTTTAGAAGAATGATGGCGGCTTATCCACCATACTCGAAATCAGACGGTTAAGATTGTCTTGACAACGTGCTTTTAGAGTTATGCAACCTTTTCACTTGGACTGTGTGAACAAAAGATAGTATGATTGACCTGTGTGGTGGGTGAGTTATCAATCGGGACCGTCCATCTCGACGGTAAATGATTCAATATACATATCTTTTAGATTAATATTAGGAAATTAGCCAAAAAAATTGAGGCAGATCCAAAATTTAAGTGGGCCACACGATGGAAATTAGTAAGCATTGAACATCGGTTCATTATTGAAACATTCATGGGGCTACAAAAGTTTTGATCAGGATACTAATTCTGTGTTTCCAGTTCATCTCAGTTGAAATGACCTTATGGGCGGTATGGATGGCATATAAACATCATAGTGGACCCAAGGATGTTTCAATGGCTGGCATTCCATCCACTTTTACGCTTGTGTCCTACAATGAACATGGAAAAACGGATGAACTGGTGAACAGGAGTTCTCTGTTGGGCTGGCTTGGTTAGCTTGCTCGATTCGGCTTGTTCTAGCTCGATTCAGCTTGATTCAGATAGAGATTTCGAATAGAGCCGAACACCTTACTCTAGTTCATCTCAAATTTTGAGCTGCACACGAGCTTGCTCCCTAACTTTTTTAAACATTTTTTTCGAATGAACGAGCGCTCCTTCCCTCCCCAAAATCCTAACTTCTCCATTGCCTGACTGTTCGTCTGGCCACCACTGCCCAACCACCCACCGGCCACCACTCATCTCTCTCTCTCTCTCTCTCTCTCTCTCTCCAGTCCGATTGGCCAGACGGCCACCCTCACCTTCCAGCCATGCCCAACCAGTTACTGCTACAGTCCGAGCACCCTACCTTGCTCGGCCACTGCCTCAGTCCGAGCACCGTACCCTACTAGGCCGACTGCCACTGTTATAGTCTCTGCTCGATCGGTGACCCTCAAAGCTTGAATTCAGCTCAAAAGGCTTGAGCTCGAACTCGGCTCAAAGTTCGAACGAGCTAGCTTGAATATAAAAGTGCTCGAATATAAAAGTCTAGCTTGATGGGCGAGCCAAGCTGAACACGAGCCAGGCCACTCAGTAACTGAGCCTACAGATTTTGCCCCAAGCTTGACTCTCAACTTGAATTCAGCTAAAAGGCTCGAGCTAGCTAGAACATAAAAGTCCAATTCGAAGGCCAAGCCAAGCTGAACACGAGCCAAGCCACTCAATGATCGAGCCTAGCTTGAACATGTTTGAGCTGATCTAAGCTCAGCTCGTGCTCATCTCTATCCATAATTTTAGGAGTTTGGCTTAAAAAAAGAGGTATATCCAAAACTCAAATAGATTACACGGTAGAGGGTGGGGAAATGCCTACCGTTGAAACTTCCATCAATACATTGTAATGTTTATATGCCATCAATGCGGTCCGTAAAGTTCATTCTTACTTAGATGAACTGAAAACATAAAAATTTATTAGCTTGATCCAAAACTTCTGTGGCCGCACTTGTTTTTATGGTGGACATTCAATCCTCACCGCCCACTTGAGTTTTGGATCTCTCTCATTTTTGGGGGCCAATGTTTTAAGATGGTCCAACAAAATCGATGGAGTGGATCTCTCACAAACATCACAGTGGGCACACCTAGCTTTCGGTTGTAGAAAGTTCATGCCCTAGGTTTTGGCAGGCAATACGCGTACCCCGAACAGTGGAGCTATTGACAGCGTGATATTGACAGTGGGGCCTCAAAACCGGACACAGGCTACTGACAGCGTGAGTAGTCAGATTGGCTACTGAAGTGACGTAACCAAATTCTATGGCCTCACAATGATATATGGCTTGTATCTATAAGCCAAAAAAATGAGCCAGATCCAAAGTTCTAAGTGCAGCTTATCAAGAAAAATAGTGAGGACGGTGACTCCCACCGTTGAAAGCTTTCTAGAGCCCACCATGATGTCTTTTTGCGATCCGACCATGATGGTATACACAGATATGGATAAAGGGAAAACACAAATATCAGCTTGATCGAAAACATCTGTGCCCTCAATAATTTTTCTTCATGGTAGACGTTAAATCTCCACTATTTTCTGTTGTGGAGTGCACTTGAGCTTTGGATCTGCCACATTTTTTTGGCTCATGCCCAAAAATGATCTCTCTCTAAATCAATTGAAAGTGTGATACAACACATACATCAGGGTGGGGCCCATAGAAGTTGGTGACGTCACTTGAGTAGGGAACCTGCATGCTACTCGCTAATCGGCTGGGACGGGTGCATCACCCAGCTAAGTGTACAACCGAGCGGTGGATCTCAGCAAGTAAGGTGGATGATTGGGGAAACTTCTCAGCAGTGATCAGCCCTTTAAAATGAACGTCTAAAAATGATCGTATCAGTGGGGCCCACTAGGGGGAAACAAAGCACGTGGGGGGCCTGCCATGAGTACATCGCGACGAGCCGAAAGCAAAGATCATGTGACAAAAGGCCGGTGGGCAGTCACATCGGAGGAGAGAGCGCATGTGGGGGAGCCGCAACGAGTTGAGAGAGAAGCAAGAGGTTGAGTTAAAAAGCATCCAAAACCCAACCCACTTCACCCCACCCCATGTGCCCCTCACTAATGTCTCTTCCTTCCTCTTCTTTTTATTTTTTTATTTTTTAATCTGACCTTTTTTTTTTTTGGGGGGGGGGGGGGGGGGGGTAGTACACACATAGCTTAGATCATCTTCTCTGTTGATGTCAGTACTTATCCCACGGTAAGTACACACACCACATTGTTAGTCACACTTCAATGTTAGCCACCCCCACATTGGGATTGGAGACATGACCTCAGTGTTGAGCTGAGGTTATCTCCACTCAGTCTACCATTGTCCCAAAGGTGTGGGTATTGGAAGTCAGTACTTGATATACACTGATGCATGGAGTGTCCTTTAATGGCTTGAGTTTTTAGGGCAAATGGTTACTTTGACATGGTATCATGGAGCAAGGTCTTATGTTCAAATCCGGGAGAAGCATGGAGTGTTAGACACTTCAATATACACCGAGATGATGGATCATCTGATGGCCTGAGCTTTTAGGGCAAGTTTTGGCAATTTCCTCACTTAATAAGCCATCAAATCTTTTTTATTACCTCCATCCAACCCACTCCTTATTAGCGTGGTTTTTTATCTCTCTCGTGTGTATCGTATGACTTGTATTGTTTACCAATTACAGCTGTAAGTAGCTCTAAATAGGTCATGGTTATTTTCTCTTATACTTTTGTGGTGACATCATTACATTTGGGGCTTGGTTTTTCAATTACAATCATAAATACCGGTAACTAAATAAGGGTTATTTACTCTTGTAATTGTGTGATGTATCACTTGCATTTTACCACAACGAAGATTTTGTTACCATGTTTGTTTCTCCCATAAATCATGGTAAAACCCATAAATCATGGTACAAAAAGGTAGTTTTATTGTGTGAAAATTAATTATTACAATTTACTTAACCTACCTCCTTCACAATTGTATTTGGCTCTTGATTTACGAGCCATTATTTTCATTTAAACAAACACCTAAAAATGAAAATTTTGACTCATTTACTTTGCATTTCATGAAAAATTAGAAAACCAAACAGGCCCTCGATTGTAATAATGATTTTGCTACATTATTTGTTCCGCATAGGAATCAAGGTAAAAATAGTCGTTTTATAACGTGAAAATGTAATGACTATGGTTTACTTATGTCCTTTAAAAGGTATTTAACTACCAAGTTATGAGTCACAATTCCTCTTAAAAAAACACCAACAAATGATGATGATGGCTCATTTATTTTGCATTATATAGAAAATTGAAAAACCAAACAAGCTCTTAAATCTTTTGAGCTAAAAATTAGGCCATTTTATATCTTAGGTGGCTCGAAATGCATGGAGCAAATGGACGACTAGGAAATAGAAGTCAACATATCTTTATTTGCAAAGTCTTTTACATGAACACATGTGAAATTATGAGGATGGACAAGGTTTTTTTTTTGTTAGTCATGTAACACACCCACCCTGTTAGCTGGGCAATGCACCTACACTATTAGTCACAGTGATGCACTCACAGGTGAAAATTAGCGTGTCTCCTTAGCATTCAAACTTGAGACTTGCTGTCGAAACGCTAAGGCATCTTCTAGTTAGGCTAGCAGGCGAGACACGAGGATGGACAAGGTTATACACATATGGGAATTACAAACCAATATAATACAAGTTTTGCTTATCTTAGTTTACTTTTTTTTTAAATATTACTTTTATCACTTTAAGGTGTCATTTGGTACTTAAGAAAGTACGATGGTTGATACGTAGGGGAGCAAATTAGGTACGGCCTGACCTCACCCAAGATGGTGCAGCCCTTACCATGGGGCTCACCTTGATGTATGTATTCTATATCCCCACACTGTCCATCCATTTTGCCTAATCGTTTGAGGGCATGAACCCAAAAATGAAGTGGATTCAATTCTCAAAGTGAACCACACCATAGGCAACAGTGGTGATTGACCAGTAATGGACCATGAAAATTTTGGATCAAGCTGATATTTTTTCTCCTCTTCATCCACGATTATGTGACCTTATCAATATATAGGTTGGATGGGATGTGGATTGCCTACTGATGCTGCTAGTAGCGAGGTGGCTATTGGACGTTGCTCTATGGGCCCCACCATGATGTGTGTGTTTTATCCATGCCATTCATCTATTTTTCTAGTATATTTTAGGGCGCGAGCCTGAAAACGAAGCAAATCCAAATCTCAAGTGGACCACACAACAAGAAAACAATGGTGACTGAACACCAATCATTAAAAACTTCATAAGGCCCACTGTAATGTTTATTTGCCATTTAACTTGTTGATTAGGACACATAGGCCTGTATGAAGAGAAAACACAAATATCAACTTTGTCCAAAGCTTTTGTAAGCGTGAGAAATTTTTAATGGTGGAAGTTTAATTAACAATGTTTCCTATAATGTGGTCCACATGAGATCTAAATCTGCCTCATTTTTTGGATCATGCCTTAAAATGATATGGAAAAATGTATGAACTCACTAGATAAAAAACATAAATTATGGTGGGGTCCACATAATACCATCCACTAGATATTGGCTACTAACAACATCCGCATCGGATTGGATGACAAATAAACATTACGAAGGCATTACAGTGGGCCTTAGGATGTTTTTTATGGTAGGGCATTCAATACCACTGCTTCGTATGGTATGGTCCACTTGATTTTGGATCTTCTTCATTTTTTGGCTCATGCCCTTAAATGATATGGCAAAACAGATGGATGGCATCTATATAGAATACGTACATCAAGGTCAGCCCCATGGTAAGGTCGCATCATCTTGGATGAGGCAGGGCCGCACACTCTCAGCACTTAGGCACTTCAAAGTTGTATACCTGACATACATGCGACTTCAATTAAAATGCTAAAGTCATGAGACCCAATGTCAATAGGTCTTAATTCAAATTTAAAACTTAGGATCATTTGACGCCCCCATAGGACTACTTGGATAAGAACCAGCCAACAAGCTAGCATCAAAGTTCCGTGGGCCTCACCATGATGCATGTGTTCTATCCACACTGTCCATCCATTTTACCAGCTCATTTTAGGCACGAGCGCAAAAATGAGGCAAATCAATTGAATGTCCACCATTAAAACCTTTTAGGACACACTATAATGTTTATTTGCCATGCAACCATTTGATAAGGTCAAACAAATTACCTGCATGAAGGGGGAAACATAAATATCAACTTGATACAAAAGTGCTGTGGCTCCCTAAAAGTTTTCATCGGTAAGCTATCAATCCTAACTATTTCCTTGTCGTGTAGTCCACGGAGAGTTGGATTTGCTTCATTTTATTTTTAGGCTCATACCTAAAATGATGTGAAAAATTAGATACTGGCATGGACCACACAGCTGTGACATCAGCTAGCTGACGATGTTAGGTCGACAGAGCTTAGACATCAGCTAGCTGGCTGGTGTTGGGGTAAATAGCAAAACCGCGTCCAGCTCTATTCGGCATAGATAGTCCTGCGTTTGGCAGTATGTTTGGCAGGCAGCCAAATAATACTCCTTGGCGCCTGTTTTTTTTCAATGCAGTAATCGAGGTGTCATGGAAACAGCTGGAATCCCAGGGAAAGATCGAATCCATCTACTTTCATAATAGAGGGAAAAAAAGGGACTCCCGGGGTCCCACTCTCTCACTGTTAATTTGTAATGATAGGGACAGGAGTTGTCTGTGCCCCTGCCACCAGGGAAGTTTCTATAGTTGGAAGCTATGTGGGGCCTACGATGTTGCCCATGAGGAATCCACTCCATCCATTAGTTTTTCAAGCTCATAATAAGACATGAATCCAAAAATCATCCACATCCAAAAACTTAGGTGGATCACACCACACGAAAATGGTGGGGATTGAACGCCCACCATTAGAAGCTTTCTGAGGGGCCACAGTTATGAACGGCTTGGATGACATGTAAATATCATGGTCAGCTCTAGGAAGGTTTCAACGGTGGATGTTTCCATTATCATTATTTTATGTTTTCTGGCAACGGCACATGAGGTCTTTCTCATTTTTGAACTCTTATTCTAATATAAGCTTGCGAAAATGATGGACGGAACGGATTGCTCACTGGCATCTCTATGGGGTCCACACAGCCTCCTACCACAGGAGCTTCTGCAATAATTGATACACATGCACAAGAAGATAGGACAAGTGTCATAAGTCAAAACAAACAGTCCAGATTATCTGATCCATTTTACCCACATAAAAAAAAAAAAAAAAAAAAAAAAAAAAAAAAAAAACTCATACGTGGGGTGATTTTTAAATTTTGATTGACAGCATTTCCCTATTTGAATGATTTTTAAGAGTGGGCCATTCGTAGTAGGACTAGTTAGAATCCCCATTTGGATTTCTCCATCTATGACTTCAAATGAATTATACCATTTCAGCAAAAGTAATCTAGAAATTTCAGCTTTTGAGATAGGAATTATGAAAGGGGTTGGACTCCAATGTCAGCATTGCACAGGTTTTTAAGAAAATAGTGGTAGTTTTTCAACCATACACGGACATAATCGTACTACATTCAGACCATCCAAACCATTGAATTAACCATATATGGAGCCTCACTTAGTACATGGACTAGATCTCGCACATTTGTACCACGTTGGCATGTGACATGATTATACATGAAATGCTCATTAACTAGGGATGCGGCTTTGTTGGATCCCTGACTTTGGGGCCCACCTTGATGTATGTGTTGTATATGCACACTGTGCATCCATTTTGCCAACTCATTTTAGGGCATGGGCCCAAAAATTAAGCAGATCCAAATCTCAGGTGGACCATAATACAAGAAACAATGGTGATCGGCTATAAAACTTTGTGTTGGCTAGAAAAGCCTTCGATCAAGTTGATATTTGTATTTTTACTTCATCCAGGTTTATGTGACCTTATCAACAGGTTGAATGGCAAATAAACATTACAGTGGACCCTACGAAGTTTTTAATGGTGGGTGTTTAATTACCAATGCTTCATGTGGTCGGGTTGGTGCTCAACCCTAACCCAACCCAAGGTTCCTATACCCCAACCCCAACCCAACCCAACCCAACCCAACCTCGGGTTGGGAATTCTCAACCCAAGCCCAACCCAAGCGGGCTCGGTCGGGTTGATAAATGCTAATATCTGCGTTGTTACATTAGTCTATTATGTTTCAATACACGTCTTATTTTTCGTACATATGATTATGTATGTAGTTATTTATTATAAAGAACTTCACTTTTTTCTAAACAAATTAGCTAAAATATAGGATAACTACTCTTTTAATACTCAAAGCATATCAAATTCAAGCATATCAAATTTCAAACGTTATAAGTTTACTTACTAAAGTAATATGAACTAATAAGTTTACTTAAGTATAATAAAATTACAAGTAAATTGTATATAGATCGGGTTCGGGTTGGGTCGGGTGACCCGAGACCTCAACCCAAGCCCGACCCAAGCTTTATCGGGTTGGTGTTTGCATAGCCCAAGCTCGAGATCGGGTTCGATATTTCCTACCCAAGCCCAACCCAATGTCGGGTTGGTCATGGGTCAGTCGGGTTGAACCCGCCCAACTTTCAACCCTAATTCCATAGTTCCTTTGAAATTTTACAATCAATGGCCACAGAAGTGGACTGATTCACTAAATAACATGCCGTATTCACGGCCTCAGCCCATACTTCATTACCCAATACAGCATTACTCAACATGCTTCGGGCTTTGTCCAAGAGAGTCCAATTCATCCGTTCCGCCACATCATTCTGCTCTAGTGTATACCGTATTATATTGTGCATTACGATACTTAGACGTGAATTCTCTACCATTGTATGCCCTCAATACTTTCAATTTTTGCCCTATCTGCTTTTCCACCATTACTTCCACATCTTGAAGGGGGCGAAAACATTAGACTTATTTTTTATGAAATAAGCTTAAACCTTTCTAGAGAAGTTGTCTATAAATGTGACAAAATATGAGACCCTCCTCTAGAAACCACAAGAGACAACCCTCATACATCAGAATGCACATAATCTAACACACCCTTACTTACATATTTTTCATATTTAAAAAATAACCTTGATTTCTCACTATATATGTAATGTTCACATACATTAAAATCAACATTTTTAAATGCATGAATTAAACAATGATCAAAAAGTACATTCAGACCGCACTCATTCATGTGGCTTAGGCGCGCATGCCACAAACGTGCTAATGTGGACTCTGCTACAGACGTTACAGCTCCACCCAGTACGATATTTCCAATCAGCTTGTAAAGATTACCGCTCCATTGTGCTTTCTTCACAATGAGTGCCTATTTTAAAACTTTTAAGACCTGATCAAATCCGGTGAATTTGCACCTAAGTGCCTCGAGAGCTTCCCGAGATATCATATTTTTTTAGATCAAGAACGTGTCTTACATTTGTCAGGATACGTTCCATCCCATCAAACATCTTGATGCGCACCGTTTCTATACCAACCATTGTCATTGCTTATAAACCCGTTGCTACTATCGTATTCGCTATAACTGGTGAACTAACTACGATGAGAGGTCATGGGGTAAGATGCTCCAAATCTAAAATCCACTTGTTGTTGAGATACCCGAATTTGGATGCAGTCAAGACATCACAACCACCCGCCTCCTCACTAGTTCCGCTACGTTGGCCTCCTTCGACGAATCATCAAACTTCTCTCCTTTTTAACTTTTAGGATTCCAACAATCCTTCTTCATATGTCCCAACTTGCCACAACTCCAGCTTAGATCTAGATGGAGGTTTTCCCTTCTCTTGCTCAGACTGACTGGCCCGAACAAGCAGTGCGTCCGTAGAAGGCCTTTCACCATCATTTTTCTTTCTCAACTGCTTCGAGTGAAGGGTTGAGATGATTGTCTCAACGTCTAAGGTGTCTCTACCACAACATAGAGTATCCACTAAATACTCGTAGGAATACGGAAGAGGCGCCAACAGGATTCCACATGTGGACCCTCGCCGTTTCCGCGCTCCTGTATGTTCTCCTTTCCCTTTTGGAAAAAGAAGAAGAAGAAGTGCTCGCGAATCACCGTTTGTGCCACTGGCTTCCCTCGTTCTCGAAGGCTTTGTTTGGTTGTCGTGTTAAGTTGGATGTGTTAGATGAGTTTATGTAAGACCAGAGTCGCCACTAGCTAGTTACTTCGAATCTACAGTCGGCTAGACCCCGTAGAAACGTTAGAGAAAGGAATCCGAAGATTTCTTCCTCTAAAACGACTCCTTTTGATCTGCGGCCAAAGATTCGAGGTAAGGGATCACGATTACAGGGTGGGAAGAGGTTAAGCCCCCCACACACTGCCCGTACCGAAGTACGGTCTCTACTTCACAGAATCGAACTAATACTTGAAAGTCTGATTTAATCCTCGTACATTCTCATGGATGACATGATGCATGAATGCAGGTCTAAACAGTAAGAGTTTTTGATGGGCAGGTTTCCATTAACAGGCAAGCCTAGAGTATACGCTCGAACTGACAGGTGTTTTATGCGAGATGCATGCTGTGTGTTTGAATAATCAAAGTGCTTGTGGTGACTGATGCATGAATGCAGGTCTAAACAGTAAGAGTTTCTTATGGGCAGGTTTCCATTAATAGGCAAGCCCAGAGCATACGCTCGAACTGACAGGTGCTCTATGCAGGATGCATGCTGTGTGTTTGAATAATCAAATTGCTTGTAGTGAAGCAGGGGGGTTGGAAGAAAAGTAAATGTTGCACTTATGCTAGATGCGAATGAGATGATGTTGGTAAAGAACAGCTAGATGGACAGAGGTGTCGCAAGGGTTGGCTTCAAGTGGCTGGATCAAGACTTGGATGGCTTGGGAAATTTGGACCAGTGGTCAGGCTGGGCTGGACCAGGGCTAGGCTCTTCTCACTCGGGCTCTCCTTGGTGGAAGAAACGGGCTAAAGGGGGTGAAGGTGGACTCAGAGCTCTCAGACTAAAGAGAGGGGGAGGTGGATGTCGAATATGAAGGGGAGAGGGAGTATTTATAGCAGCGGGCAGTGGCAGATTGCGTAAATATAAACGGTTTGGATGGCATATAAATATCCAAGTGAACTACTTTTTCTTGCAGTGTGGTCCACTTGAGCTTTGGATCCTCATTTTTGAGCTTTGGATCCTCATGATAAGACATGAATCCAAAAATCATCCACATCCAAAAACTTAGGTAGATCACACCACACGAAAATGGTGGGGATTGAACGCCCACCATTAGAAACTTTCTGAGGGGCCACAATTATGAACGGCTTGGATGACATGTAAATATCATGGTCAACTCTAGGAAGGTTTCAACGGTGGATGTTTTCATTATCATTATTTCATGTTTTCTAGCATCGGCACATGAGGTCTTTCTCATTTTTGAACTCTTATTCTAATATAAGCTTGCGAAAATGATGGACGGAACGGATTGCTCACTGGCATCTCTATGGGGTCCACACAGCCTCCTACCACAGGAGCTTATGCAATAATTGATACACATGCACAAGAAGATAGGACAAGTGTCATAAGTCAAAACAAACAGTCCAGATTATCAAATCCATTTTACCCAAAAAAAAAAAAAAAAAAAACTCATCCGTGGGATGATTTTTAAATTTTGATTGACAGCATTTCCCTATTTGAATGATTTTTATGAGTGGGTCATTGGTAGTAAGACTAGTTAGAATCCCCATTTGGATTTCCCAATCTATGACTTCAAATGAATTATACCATTTCATCCAAAGTAATCTAGAAATTTCAGCTTTTGAGATATGAATTATGAAAGGGGTTGGACTCCAATGTCAGCATTTCACAGGTTTTAAAAAAGAAAGTGGTCGTATTTCAACCATACACATGACATAGTCGTACTACATTCAGACCATCCAAACCATTGAATTAACCATATATGGAGCCCCACTTAGTACATGGACTAGATCTCACACATTTGTACCACGTTGGCATGTGTGGCATGATTATATATGAAATGCTCATTAACTAGGGATGCGGCTTTGTTGGATCCCTGGCTTTGGGGCCCACCTTGATGTATGTGTTGTATATGCACATTGTTCATCCATTTTACCAACTCATTTTAGGGCATAGGCCCAGAAATGAAGCAGATCCAAATCTCAGGTGGACCACACTACAAGAAACAATGGTGATTGACTAGAAAAGCCTTCGATCAAGTTGATATTTGTATTTTTACTTCATCCAGGTCTATGTGACCTCATCAACAGGTTGAATGGCAAATAAACGTTACAGTGGACCCTACGAAGTTTTTAATGGTGGGTGTTTAATTACCAATGCTTCATGTGGTGTGGTCCACCTGATATTTGGATCTGCTTAATTTTTTGTCCCATGCCCTAAAATTAGCTGAAAAATGGATGAACGGCGTGGATATACAACACATACATTAAGGTGGGCCCCTCAGTTAGGAATCCACTGACCCTGAAGGATCCGGGGATCCACCGAATCCATGCCCTTTTAACTAGAGGCTAGGATTATACAAATAATCTGACTTGTAGACAATTAACCCATTTACCCTGGATTCCTTACTCTGGACAATATACAACTTTTGGAGCCCACACATTCATACAGCACTGCTCATCTGCATTTCTGTGCATGCGCCAATATGGGAAATATTTGAATGATCTGAGCAGTCCATCAAGTGGGTCACACCATGTAGATATTAGGACTCAAAAAGCAGATCATGCCACTCATCGTCTTGATCAATCATGTATGAAATGTAATTTATATATTTTGTCATTATCATATACACGTCGTTTGTGTCATCCAAACAACAGATAATGCTATTCATGCATGTTTAAAATTTCACTGCCAAACATCCATTGTCATCACAACATTATTTATCATCAAATAACCACATCCGCAATGACGCTATCCGCTAGAGTATCATTAATGGACGCTTTTTCGTTGAATTAAGACGTTGATATATTTATTAGGTAGCCAAAAAATGTCACCCACATGCTGCTTCGTTATTTAAATCAGTATATTTTTTTTTATTGGTGATCCACCGAAAGTAAGGCCCACAATTTGGACGGTTTATTTTGACTCATGCGCCGGTAATGTTTTTATTCCCATGATGTCAACCATCAGACCCTACCCGAATATCAAGGCATTCGTCGTCGCGTACTCTCAGTTTAGGTTAAAAGATGACACCTTAAATTAATCCTATACTCTAAGGCCGCGTTTGGCTGACAAGACAAATAAAATTTGCAATTTCGATATTTCTACTTATAGTAGAAAAAATATTTAAACCAATGATCATGTGATACAATACCTAATTAAGACCCTAGTTCTATTATTTTCAGTGAAAAAATATCTAGTGTGATGAGCTTTACACACACACATGATCCTTTATGAAAGAGCTCTATCATATAATACATATGATCATTGGTTTAATTTTTTTTTTTTTCTAATGATCATGTGTATCCAAAACTCAGGTGGGCCCCACCAGGTGTTTTTAAATGTTTTAGGAATAGTTTTATACAGTTTCAAATGGTATAACTCACTTGAGTTCCCGATACGGCTGATTTTTAGGATATGTATCCCATAACCCAGAGGGGACCTAGCAAATGCATGGTGTGAATGTCTCATACACAACATCGTGGAGCTCACCCAGCTCAACCTCATGGGAAGAAAGCAAAAAATGAAAAATATACAAGGGAGATATTGAATTTCCTCGTATTTATAGTAAAATTAAAACCTTGAAATCACTGTTTGTGGACTTTGGAACTGAATCCCTGTTTATTTTGCACAATGATTTTACATGGAAAATGCTTTCCATTTTTCATTTCCAATGGGAATTGTTAGCCATGTTTTAATATAATTTATGTAAATTTTTAACTTAGTTGATCGGTGGACAAAATTGTAACAATTTCATAAATAAAAAAGTTAAAAGAAAAATGTTAGCTAAATAATAAAGTTATGGGTGTTTGGATGCATTAGTTAATTGCATTGCTAGCATTCATGGAATTACAGTGCGTTTGGACGTGCCAAGATGTTTCTTAACGCTCGTAGTAAGGAGTTGGTCCTCGAACTTCAGTCCAAGGGAAATATTCTCCTCAAAGCCAGTTCTCATGAGAATTCATGAGGACCCTTTGAAAACTCATCTCACATGATGTGTATATGCAATCTGGGCCATATGAACCCTTATTCTAGCTTGGATAAAGAGTTAAGATCAAGTGGGCTGTGGTGAAAATGAAGAGTGAACATCCCATGCATCCGCTTTATTGTGGCCCGCCTAATTACTGCATTGAGCTAATTTCTAGGCGCTAAGGTTTTTCCGAGGTGACACATTTGTTGGATGGAATGGATGTCATGCAAACATTATGTGGGATGAATTCTCAGAGGTTTCTCACAGGTTCTTCAGTTCCTACAAGAATATTTTGAGTCTAATATAAATACTTAGGGCTTGTTTGGATACCACCAAATTACTTTTTCTACTTACAATGTAGGTAAGTAATTTGAAATAAGGTTTGGTTTATGATCATTTATAAGTAGTGTTTTTATTTAAAGTTACCTAGTAACTTCAATTTAATAAGTAGAAATCACGATAAGCTGCTTAAGGCATAAGTAACTTAACTTACGATCCATCTACTTAGTTATATTAAAATTTGTAATTCAATTCAATAATGTATCCAAACGCAAGAAAGATTGATAGTATACAAAAATATAATGTAGATAATGATAATAAACCACCTACTTTTGTTCTTTATTTATAATTCTTTTGTGAATGTTTGTACTTTTTTTTTAAAATTGAAATATTTAAAGTGTTGTATTTTGTCTTCAATCTTATCCTTTCTATAAAGAGACAATCCCTTCTGTTTTCTTCTAATTTTCAAGAAAACGTCAGCCTACAAAAGCTCCTAACTAAAGACATTGTCTTACTCCACACCTATTGTCTCCCATCCCCCTCCTTTAAAGGTACCCATGCGAGATCTAGTCTGTTCATCCGTTCAGACTTGCTTGTTCTGCATGCATATGTGGCCCTCAATGAGCAAATGGGACATCAAGCTGAATGATTTATATCCTATATTTTAGTATAGCGGATGCCGATTTCTTACCACAGATGTTATAAAATGAAAAGCTTCGTACTGCTACGATGCTATATCTAACATCAACTCCATACATCAATTGCGCTAGGTCATGTTAAAATGTAAGTAAAAATATAAGGCTGATTCATAACTCAAGTGGAACATGCTGAGTGGGCCACACCACCGATAAAAGATCAATGGAGATGCTCAACAGCATAACCTTTTTAGGTCCACCAAAGTTTTAGATCAAGTTGTTATTTGGTCTCATCTTCTCCTTATTTAAGGTGTAAACACCATATGAGTGGCTTGGATGACACATAAACAACATGGTAGGACCTAAGAAGGTTTCAATAATATTTGGTCTCTCCATCTCCACTGTTTGTTTGGTGTGGCCCACCTGATGACCAAAATGTCTGGGACCTCAAGCTGAACGGTCTAGATCACACTTCATACTCAGAAAGTGGCAGACGCATTCAGGTGGGGCAGGTGAATCCCTCACAACCATTCGAGTGAGACCGTCTATCTGGTGGGCCATTGTGATGATGGGATTAGGGTACTTTTTGCGTGTAGGTGAACTAAAAGTGAGACGGATTAGGTGAGGGAGAGGGGTAACAGTTTGTGGGTGAGGCCCCGACTGTTGGCCTACCTTGATGTAATTGTATATCCATGCTGTCCATCCGTTTTGACAGCTCAGTTTAGGGCACAGTCCCAAAAATGAGGCAGATACAAATCTCAGGTGGGCCACACAGTAGGGATTGCCTTTTCACCATTAAAATTTTCTCAAGGGCCATAAGTTTTGGATCAAGCTGCTATTTGTGTTTTCCTTCATCTATCCAGGTTTGAGTCACCTAATGAACAGGTTGGATGGAAAATAAACATTATAGTGGGCCCTAGGAAGTTTTCAACGGTGGACATCTAATGACAACTCTTTTTCTTTAGTGTGGTCTACCTGAGATTTGGATCTGCCTCAATTTTGGGACCATGTCCTAAAATAAGCTGGAAAAACGTATGGACGGCATGGATATACAATATAGACATCGAGGTGGGCCCCACGGCCAGGGTCTCACACACCTACCTCACCAAATCCGGGGTCACAAAAAGGTGTCGGAACCACCAATCAAATCAGATACAGCAGATCTCCACGTCACCCCATTTCAACCGTCGACATGTGTGGACGTGCAACAAACCTCATGACATGAGCAAAGCAGAGACACAAGCACGTGCCAAGATGGCCCACCTTATTCTGCGGCCCTATCCACGTTGTCGAGGAATGTGATTTCCATTTCTCATTAAACAAACACAAGCTGTTAGTTGAGCTTTTTAGGCTTTGGAGGCCGGTTCCTCTACAGCTTTTGTAGAATAAGCCTATTCTACAATGTCTATTGTGGGGCCCACATCCACCACGTTCATAAGGTGAATCCCTTCAGGTTTAACCCTAACACGAAAAATCAGATTGATCTGAAGGACAGATGGGTCACACCAGAGGGAAGAGTTCGGATGGGGGCGCCTACGGTTAAAACCTTCCAAATTGTGTGGGGCCCGCAGTGTTTTTTATATTTCATCCGATCCGTTCATAAGATATTTCCACTAGGATGAAATGGATATTCCAAAAATTAGGTTATTAAAAAATTTCATGTGGGACACACCACGTGATTTTAGAGGTTTTAGGCATGATTTACACCGTGTGGTCCACCTGAGTTTTGGATCGTCCTGAAGTTTGGTTTTCAAGGAGACCATAATAGGAATCACATGATGGACGGAGTGGATTTTGTTAAGACATCACGGTGGAACACACATGCAACGTTGTAAAGTAAGGTTAATTTACAAGTCGTTGCAGATAAGTGACGAACCGGCCTCTTGACTTTGGGCACAACCTCTTTCTAGGATTCCAATCCTATTGTTGGGGATTTCCACTCTCGGATTTGGGTAATCTTAGACGCACATTTACACTGGAAAACGGGTCAGATTGACATGCAAGTGAGAGATCTAATCCGTCCATCAGGTGGGCTCCACAACTGATATCATCTTCTGCAAAAATCAGGCATGTCAGCTGATGACACAAGCTCCGGCAAGTCTTCATTTCTAAACCGTCCATTGTATATTTAAAATTGTAGACTACCTGATTACCTAAAGAGTTTGCCATCTTGATATTTTCACCAGTCATCTTCAAGGTGGGGCCCACCTTATGCACGGTCTGATGTCCCAAACACGTGCCATCCGTGTGTAAAGGTGTGGTGTGGGAGTACCAAACCGCATGCACCGGAAAGTCTTGTTTGTTCATGAATCATAAGCAATGTTGTGGATGATTCTTCTTAGCTATTTCAATCATGGGGGTTGTCTCTTTAATAAATGCAAAGGAGCAATATGGCACACGTATGCAAGATCTCAGCCATTCATCAAGCGTGTGGAGTTGGGTTTCTTATTCTTGACCACCCATTTTTATCATACACTTGTGCGGCCAATCAGATGTAAGGCGGTGGATGAAACTATTCCATCCGCATCTGACGAACATTCGAAACAGACCCTCAATCCACACACGCCTCTACACGCGGACATCCTAACCAATTAACAAGTGGGACCCACTGTTTAGATTATCTAGCCAAAAATTCTTCTCGACTCTATTATCAGGTGGGCCGCACACATATAAATAAAATGGACGGCCAAGAAAAAAGGGGACCTACAAGATTTAAGTTTTATGACCGTCAGTTGTCATCCTACCATTGTGGCCTAGCTGATAATTTATTGAACCAATTTTTTCTCTAGATGAACTAAACAGTGGGTCCCACTTGATAAACGGCTCGGATGTCCTAGATACATGCCATGTTGGCACGTGTGTCCGCGTGTAGGGGTGCGTGTGCGGGGGGCTAGCAAAACATTTTCAGCATTAAGTCGTCCACAATTATTAGAATTTCAAATCTAGGATTTATTCCATTTAAATTTAGATATTCAAGCTTGTGAGTCTATTCCTCATGAGCAAGTATACAACAGGTGTCCCACCTCTTTGATTATTACAAGTGGGCCCATAATTCTATAATCCAGGCCATTGATCATTTGGGTCCCACCATGGATGGATAAAATTTCAAAACAAAATCCCCGATTTAAATATCTGGACCATGTTTGGTTGAAATTAATTAAATGGTTGAAATCGTCTAACAAGACGAATTTCGATGAATGGTCCAATCCAATGTGAGAAAATAAAAAGACCAACGGTTGAGATTACCAAACCATGTTCCACATATTCATATCTAAAAAGCCGTGTATAATGTCAAAAGATGCCGGCCATGTATCGTATTATTCTTCATTCCTACATACATACCGAATATTGGTTGGAGGGGAGTAATTGCCAGTACGTGGATTCGCCTCTTCCGTACTGAAACGTCAAGGGCCATTAAAATAACGTTATCATGTCGGTGGCCAATCACAACCGTACAAAAACTTATCTATGTGATGACCTTATAGGTGACGGTAGGTTACCGTTCATCTGCAGTCATTTGACTGATTTGCCCATCCAGATGCCGGGGCAATGGGGGCACGTCATTGGGGTAAAATTGTCATTTGATCCATTGGATTCCAAATCACCTGATGAGACCCGTGATTTCCGGACGCATTTTCTATTTGCAAGTTGGCCCGTTGCGTGAAGGGTGGATCATGGACGAGGGGTAAAATGACATTTTTGACCCTGAGGAATTCCGGAGGAGGAACGGTGGGTGTATAGGGGGTTCGGTGTACGCAGGGGCTCTGAGGTGCCCATTGTGATGCATGTGCTTTATCCACACCGTCCATCCATTTTTCCAGGTTATTATTGGGAATAAATACAAAAATGAGGCAGACCCATGGCTTAATTGGACCACACAATGGGAATTGAATGCTCACCGTTAAAACCTTTTAGGAACTCCAGAAGTTTTGATCAAGCTGATAAGGTTTCAACGGTGTACATCACTATCACCACTTCTTCCTTTGGTGTGGTCCACTTGAGCATTTGATCTGCCTCATTTTTTGACTCAAACCTTAAAATAATATGTAAAAATAGATGGACGGTATGGATAAATCCCATACCTCACGGTGGGATCTACAGAGTCCAACCAGGGGGCAGGACGCAATCCGCTTTCTGGTCTAATTAATCTGAACTACAATGGACGGATGAGATGTTCCCATTTGATTAGTGAGGAATTATACGTGATCGTACTCACGCAGATGCACATTGTGCACGGGGCAACACATGTACGTTGATTCAGATTTTGTTCGATTTGTGGGTCCCACCACGGATGGAACATAACCCAAAAGCCACATGGATCTGAAGATACTAACAAGATGATTGGCAGCAATCAAATGGACGGTTTAAAATGATATCGTTCAAGCATCGCAATTCAGTGGGAAAAAAATGGTCGGCCAGGAGCTACCGGTTGCTTTGATATTTTTTGCCATGCCTTACAAAGGTGCTTCCAACATTTTAATGGTTAGATTGATGAACATGTCTGTCATATGGACGGCAGATGTGTACTTGAGTATGAAAATAACTCTCTTTCAATCAGAAGCCCACTTTTGACGAATAGTGGTAAACCGATAGGGAATGAGTTCACGTATGTTTGATTCCTATGATAATTACCATACATTCTAGCTGTGGGGCCCACCACAATGGGGAGGGGACGGCCACCATAGAAACTTCCACGTGGGATGGGGATCTATATGTTGTTTATATGCCATCTGAACCGTTAATCAGGTGCAACTCAGCTTGATGAAGGGACACACCGAAGCTCAGGCCAACCCAGAAATTAGATGGGCCATAGCAAGTGAATGTGTACAGGTTTTAGGTGTGTTGCACGCAGCACCAATGCTGGTACTGTGTGCACCTGAAAAAGCTCTGTGGGCCCCACGATGGTGTATGTGTCTCATCTATGTCTTCCATCCATTTTGCTAGCTCCTTTAAAAAAAAATGAGGCAGATTAAAATCTCTAAGTTGACCACGCCACAGGAACAGTGGTGGTTTCCCACAGTTAAAAACTACCTAAAGGCCACTGTAATCTTTATTTGCTACAAAATTTATTTATTAGGTCACGTGGACTTGGCTGTAGGGAAAATTGATTTAATAGAGGATGTTCAATCACTGTTGTTTCCCATGGTGTGGTCCATCTGAGATTTGGATCTGCTGCAATTTTTGGGATCATGCCCTAAAACCCTAAAATGAACTGATGGATGGCGTGGATAAAAACATACACCATGGCGAGGCATGTAGAGCTCTTCTAGTTTCACACGGCACTGATGTGAGTGGTGTGCCACACTACACAATCTGAGTCCGGTTCAAACCGAACACCTTGTGACCCCAAACGTCAAATAGTCAGCTAAGGACTGGATCTAAGAAGATAGCTGCCAAACTTTTTCAGCCACCAATTGCACCAAATCAAGCGATTTGTTATGGAGAGGGTTCACTTCTCCCATGATTTTTTTCTTCGAAACAAGGACTCATGGTTAAGTGCGTGATTTGCTTTTACATGGTTCAATAATAAAATATATTGAAAATAATAATTAATGCCAACCTGTTATAGTGAGACAGTCATCCAAAATGTCTTTTTGTCCATGGCAAGAAGGTCATCGGGTCACAAGAACTGAATCACCTACTCAACTTGCTTCGTAGATGGACAATCACTAGGACGACATTCCATTTTTCACGGGCTGGACTTCGTTACACGAGACACTTGGGCTAGCTGCATGGCTGGACGGTGATTATGGAATCTGTCTGTTCATTATGCAAGATCAGATTTCGTAGGAAGCTACCTAATGGTGTGAGGATCTTCGATAGTTTGCTCATTGTACAACTAGGTTTCATGGTGAGACTCTACATTGGGTAATGGCAATCCATTTGTTTCTCCACATAATTAAGCTTTATGGGAAAGCTAGTCATTGTTTAGATGATTGACTGTTCCATACTCAAATCACATTATTTTGTGGCGGGAAGGTCAGTGGGGTGACAACTACTAGCTATATGTTGTTTCACTCCTGACTTTGTGGGCAAAGTTGTCGTGGACCGATTATCTGTTCATTGTTTGACTAATGAGGAAACCATAGTTAAGTGGTGGCTTGCTCATAATTTGGTCGAACTTCATGGAGAGATAGTCGAAAGGAATCACTAGGCACGTAATAAGATGGCCTCATTAGTCATCCGTAATAAGATGGCCTCATTGAGGAAACCATAGTTAAGCGGTGGCTTGTTCATAATTTGGTCGAACTTCATGGAGAGATAGTCGAAAGGAATCACTAGGCACGTAATAAGATGGCCTCATTAGTCATCCGTAATAAGATGGCCTCATTAGTCATCCGTTCAAAACCTAAGGATCTTCCTAAGTTAGATGATACAGTTGCAAACATAAGGTGCATTTTCTTACTTACTCTAATCTACCCAACCCGACTAGTTTCACCCCATAGTGTTGGCTTTGGCCGTGGATGAGCTAAATTGAAGAATAATAATGATAATTGTTTATGACGGACGAAAGATAGGTACTATAGAGCTGGAAAGTGGCAGCATTGTATTAGAATGGCATGGGCTTTCAAACTCTTCATTTCTCTTGAATTTATAGATGTGCGAGGTGATTTGCTGGAGACACATAACGAGATTGGCATCTGGGATTTTTTTTAATTGATTGGTTAATTAACTGACATTGTTGATTACACTTTTAATTTCGGGCGACTTTGCAAGATTTTCTCTCAATCGACAAGTCGCTTACCTAACTAATTGTATTTTTAACTTAAAATAATCTTTCTAAATTTGCTATAATCATCTGACTTCTGGATACACTTGGCCAATCACGTTGTGCCATGTGTCTCATTTAATCCAATCATGCGGACTAGAGCTTTTTGCTTTTGACTACATACATGTATGCATCCAATCGTCTTTTACCACATGTTATGAGAAGCATTACTGGGAGCCAAAACAACAGTCGTGGCTTCTTTTCCAGGCCACTACAAAATGTATAGCTTGGTGACAGTGTCTTGTGGCAACAACATTCTCTACGTTTCATGATCTCCTCCGACAATCCCATTGATTGTAACGATTTCGTCCTTATCTTGGTATAGTGGTACCACCATGTGTCGGCTCACTAGCTGTCAGATCTAGCATGGATCTTGTGTAAACATGGGATGATTCTTAGAATGAACGGTGAACATAAGATGTCCTGCCAGATGCATGGTTTGGATTAAGCATACACATCACGGGTGGGCCCCACACAGCTGGAATGCACATTATCCTTCCCCTCACCTCAACAGATTTGATGAACCCACCCATCACGCATTTTTCATTGATCGGATACACCGACTTTCATTGTAAGATGGAAGACATGAGATGATTCTTACTACTAAAATCATCAAGTTGGTCCCTATTTTCCTTAGCAAGGACTCAACGGACAGTTTCAAAATTTGGAAATATGAGCGGCCTTTTCGGCTTTTTGGAACATGGCCCATTTAAACGTGTCTTAGACTCTTTGATGAGTGTCCACATGCAATCCTTCTCCATCAAAGAACCTTCTCATGTGTGTCTGATGATGAAGAAAAAAAGCCCCCTCTCATGTGGGGCCCACCACTCTCATTAGGGGGAGGAGGAGAAACGACCAACCAGGAGCAAAAATGAATATGATCCTCTCGAGCCCTGGATATGCAAAATATACTCGGGTTTTCAGATTGTATACGTGGGGGGGCCGATGGTTGAGTGATCCAGGCCGTTGGTCTTTTCACAGCAAGGTGGATGCGCCACAATGCCCCATTTTTTCAACATGGGTGTCATGTAATGGAAGGACAAAAAGAGGAATATATGAACGGTCTGTATTCAACGACAGAAACGCTAAAAAAATTGGTGGCGGGGATCTTACAGATACGGTGATTTTTGGATAGCCTGTCGTTGGTTTCAACAAACCAATGGTCTGGATGCTTGAATAATGACCCCAGCTTTACAAACTGAAAGCCCGAGTAAGCTGTGAACATCCATGGCCCGAGTATGATATAATAGCACTCGACCAAAAGCATGCATAGAAAACCGGGAGCAAGCGTGCATGGGGTGAGTGGCATGCAGGCAACAGCACCATCTGGCCCACATGAGACAAGTGACTGTGCCCACGACGAGTTTTTGAGCACTTGTCAATGTTACAAATTTCCATCAGATCCGGACCATTCATCGCATGGGCCACTCATACGTGGAGAAAATTGGAACGGTGAGGAAAATGACTCACGTTCTATATCTGATGTACATGTGTCGCTCACCTGATGAGCAGATTTTGGGCACGGTGATGCTCACAGAAGGACCCTTCTGATAAACGGCCTTGATCCTTAACACGTGTGAAATATCAGCACGTGGGCCTCTGAATGCATAACAATAGGTAAGGAACATTTATGTGTGGGCCCAAGTGAGACTACGGTGGGCCACTGGGTAAGAAGGGCCCACTAGGGCTGAAAGTCGGGCGGGTTGGGCCGGGTTGGTGCTGAACCCTAACCCAACCCAAGCTTCCTATACCTCAACCCTAACCCAACCCAACCCAACCCAACCCAACCTCGGGTTGGGAATTCTCAACCCAAGCCCAACCCAAGTGGGCTCGGTCGGGTTGATCGGGTTGGCCGGGTTGATACATGCTAATATTTTCGTTATTACGTTAGTCTATTATGTTTCAATACACTCCTTATTTTTGGTACCTATGGCTTTATTAATTATATATGTACTTATTTATGTAAAGAACTTCACTTTTCTTAAACAAATAAGTTAAAATACAAGTAAACATTATAAGTTTACTTCACTAAAGTATAATAAAAGTATAAGTAACTTGTATATACATCGGGTTCGGGTTGGGTCGGGCAACCCGAGACCTCAACCCAAGCCCGACCCAAACTTCATCGGGTTGATGTTTTCATAGTCCAAGCTCAAGATCGGGTTCGATACTTCTTGCCCAAGCCCAACCCAATGTCGGGTCGGTCACGGGTCAGTCGGGTTGAACCCGCCCAACTTTCAGCCCTAGGGCCCACCATGGTTTGCAAATAGCCTCAATATAGCTCTGATTGGAGGAGCATTGCCATTAAAATGAGACCCTTTTGTTCTACCGTCCATTTTGCATGTCGTTAATTCTACGGTTTGGATCACATGGATTTCTCCCATCCAACGGTCTTTCATGATCACGGGCGTGCCCAAGTGGGCCCCACATATAATTTTGCACCTAATAAGCCACACCCAAGTATCATTCGTCAAATCACCATTACTGAAAAACTGGCCCACTTAAGAGGGCCCACAACTACCTTTCAAAGATGGATGTGAATGAAAGACCTCCGAAATGAGATCACAGCCATTGATCTGGCTCTAGGAAATCTCCCCAAATAAATGAACAATAGCTATAGCATTATTGATTATTTTCTTTATCACAGAAAATGACCTGTGGACGATAAAACAAATATTTGCTACCCCCACATGCACCCTCTCTCCACACACATTTACGTGTAATGCACGTGCCAATCAGTCATGTGCATGCGACAAGCCAGCCTGTCTATAAGGTGGGCCCCACTGTGAAGACAGCTGGCCACAAAGCTTCACATGATCCTTACCTCCAGTTCAGTGTAATCCGCACCGTAAACATGTCTATTTCACCGAGCCGGGTACTATATTCCCACCAAGGATCCGGCTAGAGAAAGACGTCCCCGGAAGGGACTTGTGGGGCCCACCGTGATGTATATATTTTATCCACGCCGTCCATCCATTTTGACAGATCATTTTGGGGCATGAGCCCAAAAAGGAAGCAGATCGAAGGCTTAAGTACACCACACCACAGGAGTTCAATCCCCACTGCTTCTTTGGGTGTGGATAGGAATTCAATCACCGCTGCTTCCTTCAGTGTCGTCTACTTGAGCCTTTGATCTGCCTCCATTTTGGGCTCATGCCCTAAAATGATGTGTCAAAATAGATGGACGGCGTGGATAAAATATATACATCACGGTGGACCCCAGAGAGCCCCTGACAGGACCGTCAGATCAATGGTCTGGATCTTTCAACTAAGGGCCTATTTGTTCAGGGGAAGGAGCATATGATTTGTGTCTTAAATGATTAATTCGCAGGGCGCAATGGGCTAGGCCATTGTCGGCCCAGTCCATCTATTCATCAGGCCTTTAGGCTGGATCCGGACCATACAATTTGTAAATGGGCCTTGATTATGGCCTTTTAGCCGTTCATCAGGTGGCCTGAAAACTTGTCCAGTTTGACTGCAGGATGAAATTAAATCGATATCTTGGCCCATGGTGAATACGGCTCAAAAGCCTGATGGGTCCACCTGGCCCATCATCAGCCCCTGATGCATCTGGACCTGTATAGTGATCTAGACCGTTGATATAGAGAACACCATCTTGGATGGGGATCTAGACGATTCAATCAGTGATCCCTACATAGAGACGGTGGAGAAGATACGGTAATAATCCAAGAAAGCAAAGATTGGACGGCTAGCAATCCTACCAATCTGGATTTGTGTGTACCCATCTGACATGGGCCCCAACAGATTATCGGTCTGGATCACCGGACTATGGTCCACGTTGTACTGATTGGGCACCTTCCTCTGCACTTCCCCTCGAAGGCTTTTCCAATAATCGTACACAATCCAACGGTCAGGAACAGTCGGATGCCTATCACTGCTGTCACTTGATGAACAAGCACATTCATTCTGACCATCCAATTGGTGGGCCACAGCACAAAATTTGCTGTAACTTGTTGTTTGGAACTCATCAATGGTCTTACTTATGGATTCCTAACCATAACTTTCGCGGACGGTTAGGACGTAGCCTAATCATGGAACCCTTCGCAACATGCAATCATGGCCATTGATTGGAGAATAAGGATTGAATGCGCATTTATGGGACAAAAAAAAGAAGGAAAATCACTATGTAGAAATCATGACAAACTACATGTTGGCACACATGTGAACATGGAACACGTGTACGAATTTTGACCCGCTCATCAGGTGGGCCGCATGGTGGATGTGGCATGTTCCACAAATCAAGTTGCTTGGTGTTTGTGTCTCGCCTGCTAGCCCAGTTGAAAGACGCTAGGTGTTTCAGGTTCGAATCCTTGGGTGAGTGCATCGTGTATTTTCTTTCGTTTGCTATTGAGCTCTTTCACTGGTATTAGGTTTTAAAACTCGGAAAACCCTGCTCGGCTCAATTGTGTACTGAGTCAACTCAGTGAGTCTGGAACATCAAGACTCGGTAATACTTAATATTGAAATATAATAACGGTCGTGATTCGATGATAGACTCTCATGTGAGGAGATAGAACAGGTGTGAGAGATCCGGGCCGTTCGTCCGGTAGCTGAACGTGCAATGTTCCAAAAAATCAGGGCAGCATATTCACCAAGTGAGATCGGGGACAGATTCAGTGGATCCCCTGACTTTGGGACCCACTGACCTTAAATCCCTTCTGTCCATCCATTTTTAAAGATTATTTTAGGGCATGATAAAAAAAATGAATCAGATCTAAATTTTAGGTGGACCACACCACAGGAAATAGTAGTGATTGAATAACCACCATTAAAATCATCTTGGAGCCACCAGAACGTTTATTTCCCATCCACCCTGTTGATAATGTCACAAAGACCTGCATGAAGAGACCACACAAATATCAGCTTGATCCAAAAATTTTGTGGCCCATAAGATGTTTCTAATGATCAATCACTACTGTTTCCTTTTGTGTGGTCCACCTGAGATTTGAATCTGATTTATTTTTAGGATCATGCCCTAAAATTAGATGTAAAAACGGATGGATGGCATGAATGCAAGGTAGATACATCATTGAGGGCCCCACAAAGTCTAGGATCCACCAAAGGCACGCCAGTGAGCAACACACACATGCATGCCGGCCGGTAAGGCTGTCAACGGGCCGGGCCTGGCATAGGTCTTGGTTTGGACTTTGAACTGTTTCAGGCCGAGCCGTCGGTCCGGCCTATTGAAAATTTTGATTTTTCAGGCCCGGACCGGCCCATTGACACCCCTACTGGCCGGGATAGAGCCCTAAGCTCTGCCCTAGCTCAGCCCAGTACCTAACGCGCTAAAGAGGCTCTAGCCTCGCCTTAAAGGGCTAGGTCTGGCCTGGTTGAGGCTGGGCCAAGGGCTTAGATTTCAAGCCCTAACTCAGGTCTTTGGGCCAAGTTTAGTGGCCCAAGCCCTTGCACTTCACGGCCGGGTCACTTGGGCTGGGCTGAGCCTAATTGCTAACCGCCCAATTTTTTCATACAATTTTAAACTGAGCGGTCCAACATTTTTTGGGCCTGGTGAACACCGTGCACAGTAGATGAATGGATCAGATCTTTGACAAGTGGGCCGTAAACATCGATCTCCAACAGGCCATCGTTGATTCACTACACATATAACAACATTGCTGAGTCTTGATCATGGTTTAAAGACTCGGTAAGTCCCATACGATTCATTTAAGTTGGCTTGGAATTGGACGGACCTGATACACTTTGATAGAACGAGTCACCCCCAACTCGGCTAATTTGGGCCAAATCCCGGGTGAGTCATCCGAGTCAACAAGTCTTGATGACTTCAGTCATGTCAGTTGAGCTTTTTTACAAATCACCATGACATCTGATCTGATTGAGTCAACTGAGTTGATTTAAAAATTATAAATAAAAAAAATAAATAAAAAAAAAAAAAACCCGCGTTTATAAACTATGATTCTGTGTGTCTCACGCAAGCAATTTTTAACATGATATCTTCAACTTTTTGTTTCAACCATCCATTCCAATTTTAAATCTGTTCAATGTACTCAAACTCGCTTTCTATAATTTAGGAGACAAATGTTGGTACAAGCTGATATTTGTGTAGTAATCAACCATTAAAAACTTCTTGTATGCTGCGAAAAATTTTGGATCAAGCTGATATTTGTGTAGTAATCAACCATTAAAAACTTCTTGTGTGCTGCGAAAAATTTTGGATCAAGCTGATATTTGTGTGGTCTCTTCATCCAGGACTTTGTGACCTTATCAACAGGTTGGATGGAAAATAAACATTCTGGTGGCCCCATGAAGTTTTTAATGGTGGGGATTCAATCACAACTGTTTCAAGTGGTATGGTCCACCTAAGATTTGGATCTGATTCATTTTTTGAGATCATGCCCTAAAACAGATTTCACCTGTGGTCATGTGATTCCTACCATATCAAAGGTTTGAATAGATGATCCATGGGCCTTACCTACACACAATATTGCACCCTTTTCAATATCTGTACTTATCTTCTTAACCGTTCATTCATCAGCAACAAATTAGAAGATTAGAATGGTCCCATGGAGAGACCTTTGTAGCAGGGGTCAATCCACAGATATGTTCAATAAACCAACGGTCTGGATTACTGAACCATGGGCCCGCTTGTTCTACAAGCTAAAAACCTCACTATACTGTGCATCCTCGGGACGAGTTTGATCTTTGAGATTTCACTCATCAATGTACCAATACCATGCACTTGAATCAACCACCTCACAACACCTACCTACCCTGCTTTTCATTATTCCAAAACGACCAAAACAAACGTGGGGATTGTACAGTGTTGGTGTGGCCCACTATTCAGTGGTCCAAAAGTTATATCATGGCCCCATTATGCACGATCCATAAAAAAAAACCCCAGCCATCATAGAAAGGTTAGAAAGAAAATATAGGGCGCGGATTGGGTTCTTACCCACCAGGACCTGGCTAGAGATTGACGGTTATGTCAGGGGCTCTGTGGGGCCCACCGTGATTTATATGTTTTATCCACGCCATCTATCTATTTGTACGGATCATTTTAAGTCATGAGACAAAAAAAAATGAGGCAGATGAAAGGTTCAAGTGGACCACACTACATGAAGCAATGGATATTGAACACCTACCTACCGTTGAAAACTTCTTAGGGCCATCCAACCTTGTTCACAAGGTTACATAGATCTATATGAAGGGAAAACATAAATATCAGCTTGATACAAAACTTCCGTGGCCCTTAAGAAGTTTTCGACATTAAGCTTTCAATCCCCACTGCTCTGTGGTGTGGTCCACTTGAGCCTTCAATATGCCTTCTTCTTAGACTCGTGTACTAAAATGAACTATCAAAATGTATGGACGGCATGGATAAAACATATACATCAGGGTGGACCCCACAGAATCCCTGACAAGGTCCTTGGGTCCGATTGACCCAACCCCAGTTCATGTTGGGCTGAAAAGGTCCTTGTGTCGGTTGGGTTGGGTTGTTTAAACCTTGAAAAGGCTCCAACCCAAAAATACTAATATACTTTGAAGGGGTTCAATGGTCTGGGCCCTGTCTGGCCCAGTAGGCCCGGCCCATTGAAAGCCATGAGTTTTCTATTTGTGACGAACAGGGAACTTTCAGTGTTTCAAGGGTTCGGATTAGGTACTACCCCACCAGTACGTACAAGGAAATGGATGGGTACGTAGGCTCCCTACCTTAAGTCTCACGTTGAGCTATCAGACCCGTAACATCCCACCAATACTGAGGTACAAGGCCGGTTGCATCGGCCAATGTCAACGCGCCATGTACCCGTCAGTCTCCTCGTGCGTCCTGGTGGGGTAGTACCTGATCCAAGCCCGTGTTTCAAGAGTTTCTACATGTGGGCCCATGGTTGGTTAGTTTAAACCGTTGATCTGATGGTTCCATCATGGACGGATCATGCCCAAATGAATCTTCTTAATTGGTCTCAACTCCAACCCTTTCTACTGCGGGCATGCAAATACACATACATGCACCAACCATCCACGTTCAAAGGAGAGATGAAAGATTTGATGTTCATTCCAAGGACGCCACCTTCGGGTAGTTTGCAATCCAATGATAGGTGGGGCCCACCGTGGTGATTGTAAGAAATCCACCCGTCCATCCATTTTTCCAGCTCAACGTGAGAACATGAGAACAAAAATGAGGCAGATCCAAGTGGGCCACATGACAGGAAAGAGTGGGGATTGAATGCCCACCATTGAAACATTCGATGAGCCATAGAAGTTTTGGATCATGCTAATATTTCTGTTTTCGGTCCATCCAAGTGGAAATGACCTTATGAACGGTTTGGATGGCATATAAATATCCAAGTGAACTACTTTTTCTTGGAGTGTGGCCACTCGAGCTTTGGATCCTCATTTTTCGGCTTATGTCCTAATATGAGCTTGCTGGCGAAAACAGATGGACCAGGTGGATTTCTCAAACGGTGGGCCCTCCTAGCTTCCGACTGTAGGAAGGACGCGGATGAGCTACTGACAGGTTGAGTAGCTATCTCGCTACTGAAGTGACATCACCAACTTTTGTGGCCCCCACTGTGATGTACGTGTTGTATCCACACCGTCTATTCATTTGGAGAGATCATTTAAGGGCCTGAGATAAAGAATGAGACATCTTGAAAGCTCAAGTGAACCGCACCAAAGAAAACAGTGGGAACAATGATGCAACGGTTGAAGCCTTTCTAGGGCCCACCATGACGTTTATTTGAGATCCAACATGTTCGTAAGTTCACACAGACATGGAAGAAGTGAAAACACAAATATCATCTTGATCGAAAACTTCTGTGGCCCCAAGAACTTCCTAAGGATGGACAAGTATTGCGTGCTGTGTAAACTGTGGGCCCACCATGATGTGTCCCTATCCATGCCGTCCTTTCCTTTTACCAGTTTATTTTAGGGCATGGTCCCAAAATTGAAGTATATCCAAAGCTCAAGTGGACCGCACCACAGGAAACGGTGAGATTTGAAAGCCTATGGTTGAAAATTTCTTAGGGCACACATAAGTTTTGGATCAAGCATGAGGTTTAATGACAAATAAACATCACTGTGGGCCCTAGGAAGGTTTCAACGGTCGATATCATTATACCCACTGTTTCCAGTGGTGTGGTCCACTAGACATTTGGATGTGCTACAATTTCGGGTTCGTGCTATCAAATGCGCTGTTAAAACGGATGGCCGGGATGGATAAGGCAGATACATCACGGTGGGTCCCACAGCTTACTCAGTACGTTATAGGTTGGCAGGCAATCCGCGTCCTTACTCCAACGTGGGAGATTTTTCACGGTCCATTCATGATGGGGTCCATCATACCAATGGCATGGATTAACCAAAAAAAAAAAAGGGACCCACGTGTAGAAACGTGGTGCACGTCACAACAGGCAAGTCGTGTTTTGCACCGAGTTTTGACACGTGGAGTTCGTGGTTTATCCAATGCATTGATCAAATGGCTCCATCATGGATGGACCATGACCAAAAAATCCCGTCCGTTCATCAAATCTAACCTTTTCATCGTTGCCATGCAAATACGTGGTTAAAAAAATGAACCAACGATCCACATTCAACGGACAAAAGATGAAAGTCTAGATGGTTATGATCTTCCAATCTGGAAGATATTCTAGGCAAGATCCACCGATGATGGGGCCAATGAGATGACCTAAATGGATAAACCATGGCCCCACGTGCACAGACTTGGGAAATTGGATTGCGTACTGAGTCTCAGTACGCTTATATCGTAGTGAGTAAACTCAGTTGGGGCCACCGTGAATGTATGTGGTTTATCCATGCCGTCCATCCGATTTTTCAACTCATTTTAGGGCTGACCCAGAAAATAAAGCATATCCAAAGCTCGAGTGGACCACACCACAGGAAAGAATGGAAATAATGATTTCCACCGTTAAAACCTTGCTAGGCCCACAGTCATATTTATTTGTCATCCAAACTATTCATAAGATCACAAATACATGGTTGAAGGGAAAATACGAATATCAGCTTGATCCAAAACTTCTGTGGCCCCCAATAATTTTTCAATGGTAGATGTTTAATTAACACTGTTTCATGTGGTGTGGTCCACTTGAGCTTGGGATATGCCTCATTTTCTGGGTTCAAGCCTTAAAATTATCTGATAAAATGGATGGACGGAGTGGATAAAATACATAAATCACAGTGGACCCCACGAGCCGAACCGAGTCAAGCTTGAAAATGTTGGTGGGTTGCTTGTTTGTGATCCTTAAATTTGTATCCTAGCTGTCTATCAAATATCACATATGCCTACTAATTTCAGAAATTAAAATTAATTTAATTAATTAAATTCAGGTCCTATAAATATAGGAAAGAATTCCAATGCATTCCAAATACAACCTCCCAAACAGAAGGTTTTGAATCTTTTGATCCCAGTGCATTCTACTCCATAAACTATATGGCAGCCATTGCCATTGCGGTTGATCGTGATCATGAACGTAGGTTTAGCAAACTACATTCTTCGAGCATCACATTCTCTCACACAAATAGCCCTGTAACTCCTCTCAGGCTTATGATTAGAAAATCAATCCTCACACAGAGGGCTGATCTACCCAAACAAGAAAATCAGCACCAATAATCAAAATTGACATTCAAGCTCGGCCGTGATGCATGGACAGACATCAGTGGCAGCCATTGGAACATCTCAAAAGAATTCGCAACGGGCACCTAGAAACATGGCAATTAGAAATTCAAACACTTACTTCTAATAATCAAACATGCCACACGGTTGCATTCCTTTCAATTGAATATTAGAAAACATAGTTAAGATGTCTTTGTGAATATTCTCAGTAGTGTTGTACACGAGTCGAGTAAGCTCAACTCGACTTGGTTCAATGGTGGGTTTGGGCTGAGTCGAGTCAAATTTTGGTGCTCAGAATAAACTTGAATCGAGTCCCGAGCAAGACATTGCTCGACTCAACTCAGTACTTGGCTTGAACCAGACTCGGATCAACTCAACTCGGTTCAAAACATACCTACTATGTAAGTTAGCTCTGTATAACAACTAGGTGGTGCAACGATACCCGATTCTGACAAAGGTCACTTCCTTCAACGCGCTGTTTTCATCAGTTGGGATGAAGGTTTCAAATTTCGGGAGAAACAGATGCACATTGCTGCCAATTAGTTGAAACAAGGACAGAAGCTGGGAGTTTTCATTGGTTGATAGTTGAGAAGATGCGTTGGATCATCGTGCACTGTTGAAAGAGAAGTGCTGGATCATCATGGGCTGCACAAGGAATGGAGGTAGTGGTGGGGTCCACTGGAATGTAACAAAAGAATATCCAAGCACTCTATCAGTTTTTATAGGTCCAGAGGTCCTGGTCCAGGCATTTTATTTGGTAATAAAGATAATAATGAATAGAAAGGAATTAATGACTTGGACCATGTATCAATGGTCAATTTCCAGTAGAAGGTTCCATCAGAACAATTATTTATTTCAGGGTACCTCGTCTCTTTTTAAAATAAAGAAAAAGAGAGAGAAGAAAGTAGGGGGAGAAATGACAAGATATTGGAACATCAATTTGGAAGAGAAGATGGAGGCAGGAGTTCATTTGGTCATGGTACTAGGAAATGGAATCCTAGAATGGCACCTTACATCTCTGCAAGGTCGTGTTATTAACACTTGGGCTGATATCATCAATCGTGCTAACCTTGGTATGGAAGTTATGCCTGAATGTAATGCTCACAACTTCCCTCTAGACCTAGCTGCTATTGAAGCTCCATCTACAAATGGATAATACTTTGGTCTTAGTGTATATGAGTCGTTGAAGGACGGTGGTGGTGTCTCAAAAAATGGCTCAGACCAGAGGACAGAGTGGGCCGCATAGGAAGTTGCAAGGAATAGGACATCAACAAAATACTCAAACTTGGCTTGAAAACTCATACTCGAATTCAGCTCAAACTTGCTCGAACTACTGACCGAGTCAGACAGTCAGGCTCAAAGACGAGTCGAGTACTGAGCAGGGGGTGGCTGCTACCAAGCCAAGTTGGGCAGGGGGTGGCTGCTACCAAGCCAAGTTGGGCAGGGCCAAGCTTGACTCGGATCGACTCATGTACAACACTAATTCTCAGTTCATTTCACCTGTGCATCCAAACACAACCAGATGAGAGACCCTAAAATAGCCATTCAACAAGCATTGAACCATTCAAACACAACATTGAACATAAAGCCATACTTACCGTCCAATATTTAATGGGACAAATTGAAGCAAAATGATGATTGATAAGCCATCCATGCCAAAACCCAAAAGATGATGGATGGACCTGAATGAACTCAATCTGAACTGTTCAAATACTGTGACCCATCATACATGGATCCAATCCCAAAATTTACAGCAAATAATCTATCTTTATAACAAACACTCCTGCTGCCTAAAATAGATTGTTAGAAAGACAAGTAGTCAAGGATCGGAAAAAAAAATCTATTAAAAAAAACATGTGTCTAGCAACCAATCCTGGTTTGAATTTATGATCCATTAGAAAGGTTTGAATCCATATTCAATCTCAGAAGCATTCGTTGAAAACAGGATCTGCAAAAGTAACAAAACATTTATTAGAGTTTACAGTATCCAATATATAGAAAGTAACAAAACATGTTAACATTCAAAGCTAAACAAGATTCATTGACAAATCCAAACTTCCAAATCAAATCTTCCACCACAGACAAGTTACAATACTCTTCAATGGCAATGGTTTTCAATGTTCTCTTCCATATGCTTCCATTGCTTTGGGAAGAAACATTGTGAAGTAGGATTTGGGAGATGGCATGTTTTCTTTAGCTTGGTTCAAGCTCATATTGAGGACCAATTGACAAATAGCCTCCCATCTTCTTGTTGTGGAAAAAGAAAAATATAAATTCCAAATTCACTTCCACAATGCAAAACCCAACAAGCAAGAAACCAGAATGCTCCGCTATGACTAAGTTTCCGGAACAGCGGAATGCCCACCCCTAATTTTTTACAGGTGCCACCAGTATTTGTATGCACAGTCCACTCAGAACAACTGTTGCTTCATCCACCATTAGGCCTAGGGCTCAAAAATAAGTCTTGACTCATGAATCAGGTGGGCCACACCAACAGAAATATTTGGAAGATAGTTGTGCACTGTTTCCAATCAGCCATGCTCCTGATGGTCGAAGTGGATTTCAGAAAAATCTCATGTTGGGGGCCATTGCAAGCATACCCCTCTCCTTCCTAAATGCTTTATGCATAGATGCATGTGGCTTACCCAAGGATGTAGGGATTGTGGAGTGAGCAACTCTCTTCATCTATGTCGGTGTAACCTAATGAACAGGTTGGAAGACAAATAAACATCACTGTGGACCCCAAGAAGTTTTCTACAGTAGGCATTCAATTCCCACTATTTTCTGTGGTGTGGTCCACTTTAGCCTTGGATATGACCCAATATTAGACATAGGGCTCAACAATAGCCAAATCCATAATTCGAATGGGCCAAATTATTGGAAACAGTGCTAGGGCATCGACTACTCTCCAAACCGTTTCCAATTGTGTGGCCCACCTGAATCACGGGTGGGATTGATTTTTGGACCCCATCCCAAATTCATTTTATGGCACGTAATGGTTCGTGTGGATTTCACATAATCATCATGATTAGCCTTGTCAAAAATCAAGGAATCACGTCATCTTTCCTACTGACCCTACTAATTCATGTAGTGTGGCATAGTTGAGTTTTGGATTTGACTCATTTTTGGGCAAATGTCCTATCATGAGCCGGCAAAATTGTTCAATCAATGGATTTCTCGTGACCCTCATGGTAGGCCCCATGGATGGATAGGTGGATTCCTTACACATAGCTCCCCCTATGCTAGGGTTTGTAGGGGAACATTACTTCATATATACACACATACATATACATGTGTATGTGTACTCAATGGTAGAGATTCTAGAAACCAAGCAAAATGTCAAACTAGAACTGTGCTTAGGAATCTGGTCATGGGAGGGGGACGGTGATCACATCTCAGGTCATGAGCTGGGCTCGGACCTAGATTCAGGTTAGTTTAGTGAACGGATCATGCCTGGACTGACCTAACCAAAACCTGACCCAGCTACCAATAATCAGTATAATATTCATTGTAATGCAACGAGACCTTCTAAACAGGCTGACCTAGTCCACAGTGCATCTAAACTTAGGCTTGCATATCCGGCCCATGGCGAAGGCTTGCACCTAAAATTTCAAGCCAAATTGCTAATCAGGTCATGCCCAAGCCTATTTATTGATGTACTTTTCTCCCTTTGATTAATGCCTACCGATTAAGGTTGTTGAGTCACTATGGTTGGTAAGCATGGCCATTTTATTCTTAAGAGTAACTAAACTAAATGCAAATATTGTGATAACACCCAGGTCCATAGCTCAAGTGGCAGACTGAGTGAAGATAACCTCGTTTCAACACTGAGGTCATGGTATCGATTCCCAGAGTGGGGGTGGCTAACATTGTGATGTGACTAACAGCGGTGGGTGGGTGTACTAACAATGGGGTGTGTGAACTAACCCATTAAAAAAAAATGCAAATACAATTTTTTTCTGAAAAGTAAATATAAATAGAGGTTATGATGAAGAATTAATCCATAATCACCTGTGTTTTCTAATGTAAAATGGGCTTGCACCTCATCATTTTATGCAGCTAGGTCTTGGGCTCCATAAAGGTTTAATCAAGCTCAGGCTCAGGCACAAGCTTGGACCTATTAAGACAGTGGCTAAATGTTCTGCATTAGAATTTATAGCTCGGGGCCATCAATGGTCCAGGCCTTGCCAGGCTCTAGCATGGGCCCAATATACATGACTTGTGATCGATCTTGTTACGTGCAGTTAAAAGTCATGTATATTGGGCCCATGCTAGAGCCTGGCAAGGCCTGGACCATTGATGGCCCCGAGCTATAAATTTTAATGCAGAACATTTAGCCACTGTCACTTCCAAGCATTTTCAGAGGCTCTTGAGAGCAATATCATGCTATGATGTGTGTTTGGGCTGAAAGTCCATGCCGAGTATGTTGCCCATCAAAGTTTAGGTATTTTGTCCAAAACAAAGATTCCTCAATTTCCCAAAAATTATTTATTTTTAATGCAAGGTTAGAATACCAACCTTCATGTTCACTTGTGTGTTTGAGTCTTCCATTGCACCAATATGAATTGCACAACCTCCTTCAATGTTGCCTCTCTTCCTTCTTTGAAACTCCAAAGCTTTGGCGCTACAAACCTATCACCAGGGTTGTCCTTTTTCAGCTCAAGCAAGGTTGTGGTTACGGCCTCATACACCTCATCACCCCACTCATTCTTTAGCGCCACTAACTTTTCGTCATCCTCTTCTATTATTTCCTGCACCAACCCTCAACATTCTTTTATGCAAACCACAATTATTCTAATCATCATAATAAACACCATAGCCTCACCCCAACTTGGGATTTGCTAAACCGTAACTGCTAAATAAAACAAATGTGTACTCAAAAATGAATGCGTTGAGTTAATCACAGAGAACAAAGAAGAACGTAAACCCAGCAGTATGTAAACATGTCAGATAATGTGTTTAGTCAAAGAAGATAAAACAACCAATATCATAAAACAAACCATGAATTGAACTCCTTGCATAGTTGAATAATTGTAGACGCTTGCACATATGAAAGAGAAGGTACTGCGATGAAGCTGCCAAAAGTAGGTTTCAGTGTACAACTTGCCTACCTTGTTTGGTGTTGTTTGAAACTGTTGTGACTCATTAATTTTTAGGCAAAACCAAGGAATTGGACAATGACTAGTTGGGAAACCTAGACATAAAGGCCTCTATCAGGAACCCACAATTGAGAAATACAAAAGCAAGCATTAAGATCCATGGTTAAGGCTGACAGAGAGCAACCGACAATCTCTCTCTTGATTTTCTATTCTATGTATTCAGGTGTTTGTATGAATGGGTGTCACTAAAATGTGCTCACACATAGACGCATCAATAACAGGAAGCAGTATTATAGATAAATGTTGAATACAAGGTATGTCATGTGTAGACACAAACACAGCAATAAACAAGAAAGGCAATTATACAATGCTGGATTATGACATACATACCTCAACTTTCTCTCCAACCTGGATGGTTTTGAAAGGATGCCATGCTGGGTTTTTTATATCATGTTCCCACAAGGAGTATAATTTCATTGATTGGACTATTGCTTCTTCTGCTGAAAATTTTTGCTTGCAAGCCACATAAAAAGGATTTGGATCTAGTTCTCCCATTTCCTTAATTCCGATTGATGTCTGACCACTCAACATGCCCTTCAAACCCTATAAAGCAACAAAATATAGGTTCCTTATCAGTGAATTTTGAGTATATTGTTTTGTGAAGGAAGATAAAAGTTTAAAATATATGCAAATCCATGTTATTTCACTACATGGATTTTAGCTAACTGTTAATTAGGTAAAATTTAGAGAAAGAAAAATCAAACATACAGTAATTAACTCTTTACGAGCTTCCTGTAGCTCCTCATTGCTCTTGCGCTCTTTAGCTACAAGTTCTTGATTCAACGCTTTCAAGCCTTCCATTTCTTTCACTTTCTCCTTGCCCTCCTCTTTGACTACAAGTGCTTGATTCGATGCTTTCAAGCCTTCCAGTTCTTTCTCTTTCTTTTTAAGTTCTTTCCTCATCTCTTCAATCTTCTTCTGACTTGAATCATAATCAACTTTTGTATGCCTCATCCCTTGAAAGCTCGATTTCATTTGATTGGTTTTAAATACCAATGGCATCTCATCATCATCATCATCATCATCATCATCATCTCCCATATCCCTCTTGATGAGATCACCCCTTTTGATCTTACGAGAGCCTTGAGACATTCTAGTCAGCTCTTTTCTGCTCCAAAGTTTCCAGCAAGCAGCTAAGGCCAGACATGAAAATTAGTTAATTTTGACATGAAATCAATTGAAAAATGAAAAGAACATGTTGATCAAATTGGAGCCATAACAACACTGGATACTTCAGGAGAGTAAGTTCCCACCAAAATGAAACATCAACCACACAGAGTAATCTGCATGTAAAAATGTCTTATGCTGAAATTGATCTCTTGTGGACCCATGTTGGACATTGGTGCAACACAGATCATTGATCCGTAATCCCCTTTGGGACAGACTGCATGTTGGACATTGGTGCAACACAGATCATCGATGCCTTATACATAGTAGCTATGTCTGGAACTACATTCAAACCTTCTTTCAAACAGGTTTTAGGCATTGTAACAGATGAAAAACAATCAGCATAGCATGCAATAAATAACACACAAGCAATCAGGAGCATTTAGATCTCCATGTTCCATTTTGTATGCAAATGCATAAACCAACGCTGTGGATTTGCTGCTGCAATCGCAAAGCAATCTTGAACTTATCAACAGGTTGGATGGCAAATAAACATTCCGGTGGTCCCAATTTAGTTTTTTAATGGTGGGGATTCAATCACAACTGTTTCCTATAGTATAGTCCACCTAGGGTCTGCTTCATTTTTGGGATTATGCCCTAAAATGAGCTGTCAAAATGGATGAACGGTGTGGATGTAAGGCACATACATCACAGTCGGCCCCACAGGGATCCACCAACCTCGGTGGATCCGGGGACCCACCCAAACAGTGCCCCAGTTTGATGTGACAGTTCTGTGGGCCCCAGTTGAAACCTTCCTAGGGCCCACCCTGAGGTTCATTACCCACACAACTTCTGTGCCCCCAAGCAGTTTTCAACGATAGGAATTCAATCCCCACAGCTTTCTGTGGTATGGTCACTTGATATTTGGATCTGCCTCGTTTTTTTTAGTTCCTTCCCTAAAATGATCTCGCAAAATGGATGGACGGTATGGATATAGCACGTAACTTTTCCATCATGGTGGGGCCCATTGAAGTTTCCGACATCAACACGCCACGCAATCTGCTTTCAGTGAAGGGAGATGCTCTGACCATGCAAAGGTATTCCAGCACGTAAATGGATCCTAGCCGTATGATCAATCTCCGTATGCAGATGGGGAAAAGGAAGGGAGCGGATTTTGCCTGCGACACCGGCCACAGAAATATCTCCTGCGTGCCAGAGCTGTGTGGGCTCCACAGACATGTCCGTTAAAAATCCACTCCGTCCATCTGATTTAAAAGACCATAATAGGACTGGATTCAAAAAACTAGCCAGACCCAAAACTCAGGTGGGTCTTACCAATAAAACAGTGGGAACAGCAACGTCCACCGTTGAAACCTTCATAGAGCTGACCATGATGTTTATATGCCATACAGATAAACTGTAGCAACAAATATCATCATGATAAAAAATGGGGTCACATGCAAACCGCTCGGTTGTTTTCAGTAGGGGGTGACGTACCAGATACGGTAGGTTCAGAAGCTCAGGGATCTGTTAATGGCGTCTCCTGGAAACTACTACTCCTGCATCCCTCCGTTCAGATGGGTAGGAAGAAGCCGATACTCGCTATATTAACCCTCACGAAGTTCGGCCGCATGCTCTTATCCTACGCATGCAGCAACCTCACGTTTTCAACTGTCATAACTCATACTCGAGAAACGAGCGTTCATCTCGCCCGGATTCGGCAGCTGGGGGCTGCGATTTGGGGGCGTATTAGGTGTTACCCCGGGAACAGCTTAGTAGGTGTTACTCTAACCGTGTGGGGCCCATATTGATGTATTTTTTTATATATCTACGCCGTTTATATGTTTTTTCATATCAATTTAAGATGTGATACAAAACCCTAAGAAGATCAAAATCACAGGTGGACCATACCACTAGAAAAAGTGATGACTAACCATTAAAACGTTTTGTGGGCCATAAAAGTTTTGGGTCAATCTGATATTTAAATTTTCCCTTTCACCGAGACCTTATTTACATTATAAAGAGCTTGGATTTCAAATAAACACTACAAAGACCTTACGATTGGCTCTTTGGAAATTTTAATAGTGGGACACTCAATTACACTTTCTAGTGATATGGTCCACTTGAGATTTGGATCTGCATGAGTTTTGGAAAATCATCCTAAAATGGGCTTTAGAAACGGATGGATGGAATGGATATACAAAATATCATCCATGTGGGCCATACGGTAGGGGTAACACCCACTAACCTCTTCCTATGGTAACACCTAATTCGCGCCCGTGTGATTTATGGTGACGAGACGGTTCGTAATTCGAAATGCTTGCAGACAATATGGACGCGGATTGGCTGCTCACTATAGCTATATAGCTACTGAAGTGATGTCACTAATTAACTTCTGTGGGCCCACCATGATGTATGTGTTGTATCCACACCGTACATCCGTTTGGATAGACCATTTTAGGGCATGAGATAATTAATGAGACAGATCCAAATTTCAACTGGATCCCACCAAAGAAAACAGTGGGGCCTTACCTTGATGTATTTATTATGTATCCACGCCGTTAATCCATTTTTTCAGATCATTTTAGGCGATTATACCAAAAATGAGGCAGATCCAAGCATCAGGTGGACCATAACATAGGAAACAGTGGTGATTGACCATTAATGAGCCACAGAGGTTTTGGATGAAGCTGATATTTGTTGTTTCCCTTCATCCAGGCTCATGTGACCTTATCAACAGATTGGATGGCAAATAAACAGTATGGAAATATGGAGGTGAGTCCTAAGAATTTTTTAATGATAGGATGGTCGATCAGCACTGTTTCTTATGACATATAGTCACTTGATAATTATTTCTGCTTAGTTTTTGGGATAATGCCTTTGTTGCATCCACAAAGCCTTAATCTTCTCTGGTGTGAAAATGATCTCTCCAAATGAATTTGGAACTGCTTCATTTTTTGGACTACGCCCTAAAATGATGTTTCAAAGCGGATGTATGGCGTTGATGTGGTCAAATACATCACAGTGGCCCCAGAGTCAGGGGTCCCACCCACCTCCGTGGATCCGGTTCTCACCGAATCCGCTCCTGTGTTTACCCCTACCGTATGGGGCCCACCTTGATGCATTTGTTGCACATCCACGCAGTCCATCTCTTTTTCCATCTCATTTTAGGATGATATCTCAAATGACAAGAAGATCCAAATCTCAGATGGATCATAACAATAGATACAGTGATTAATAACCATTAAAAACATTTTATGGGCCACAAAAGTTTTGGATCAATCTGATCTTTCTAATTTTGCTTCAAACAGATGTTCTTGACATCATCAACAGCGGGTTGGATTGCAAATAAACATTAAGAAAACGTTCGATGGGGCTTTGGAATTTTTAATGGTGAGAATCACCACTGTTTCCTGTGGTGTGGTCCACCTGAGATTTGGATTTGCATGAGTTTAGGTACCCCATCCTAAAATGGTCTGGAGAAGCGGATGGACGGCGTGGATATACATAAAATCATCAAGGTGGACCCCACGGTAGGGGTAACACCCACTAAGCTGTAACCCGGGTAACATTGGGTTCCTTTCCTCCCATGCGCTCCAAAAGATGAGGGTCCGCCTCAGGGAACTCTCCAGTTGTGCACTCGGTCTCTACATGTGAGGCGCATGATCGGATCATCCAAGCCGTTCATCTGATTGGTCGCATCATGGATGGACCATGCCCAAAGAATCTCCTCAATTAGTGAAACCCTAATTGCAGCGGCACGCTAACACATGGTTAAGAAAATGCACCAACAATACACATTCCATGGAGAGGACCGACTAACTCGTGGTTATGGCCCTTCCCATTTGGGAGATTTTTTTGGGTGTGGTCCATCCAGGATGAGGGCCATCATATCAACGGCCTAGATATACCAATCATGACCCCACAAATACAAACACCCTGCACGAGAGGGAAACTCATCCTCTAATTAATGACCTGTTTGGACTCCAAAAATATGATTAGAGCAACAATGGATCAGACAAGGATCAGAAGGTGGTGTGTAGATGCGTACCCCGGGTTGTAATACATAAACGAAATTTAGGTGCGACAGGTAGGCAAAACGGGGGAATTAAAAACCCGTAGTGGGGTTTTTACTTCGTCTAGGCTTCGAGTTCGCCTGGTGTGGTATCCTTTGTCACCACTAACTTCCGGGTGGTAATTGTTGAAGGACCCCCGGTGTTCAAAACCTAGTCCGACTATAAAGACAAAAAGGAAGTAGGTCCAGACTCACTGGAATAGTTGTCGCACCTACTCTTTATTTATAATACCACCCGGGAGTTATCCAAAGTTTCCACCCACAGTAATAGGGATGCCACACCAGGTGAGCTTGAACCCTGGACGAAGTAAAAACTCAAGTACGGGACTTTACTCGACCTTTGTACCTAGCTGCCCTACCTATATTTTGTATATGTAGTGCAGCCCGGGGTGTCGCGGGTTGCGTAGTTGTGTTGCGGCCCCCCACCAGACCTGGTTGATTAGGTGCAAGGTAGGAATAGGTCAGGTCTAAAAAAAAGACACCGAATTCTCCTCAGGTGGTGCCTATCGTGTCTATTGGTTTTAGTTTTGATTAACCTACTATCAATGGTAAACTTATTGGGGGAGTCCTACCTACAATTCGGAGTAAAGGTCTGTAGGTATAACCTCTGTAAACTTTTCGGAGTAAAGGTCTGTAGGTATAACCTCCGGGAATAAGTTTACCAACTCTAGTAGGTTGTGCTACTTAAAACCGTATCTGCTCGATTACGTTACCGTAAAAGTGTGTCCCGAGTTCACTCCGTTGGACATACTCCGCCCGGGGTGGGTACGCTGCGTCCACCGATGCACACTCCGTCTTGGGTACACTTCACCCCGGTGCTTCCTCCCAAGTTGACTTCCGGACTGGTCACACTTCGTTCGGGCTGGATCCG